>SRQH01000123.1:0-53957 GCA_018360345.1 Claviceps sp. LM84 group G4 | reverse complement strand
CACCATACCCTCATATGTGAACTGAAAACTCGAGCATAAAGAGGCAAACACGAAATGTGCGCCTCCGCTACGCGTCGCCGCACGATTTCTTCAGTTTTGCCTAATAAACAAGCCTGACAAGGCAATTGGTATCTAGAAATGCTGGTTTCACCATCAGGTTCAGATTGAAATGCAGAATTACCGCATCAGGCAATTCTGACGCGTACCAAGTGGCATTTGGTACCAACTCGCAATCAGCATCCATCCAAAGTATACAGCAATCTACCGAGTGGTACCAATTAGCTTGCGCAAGATTTGTGAACGTCGGGATACCCAAATAGAAAGGTCTTGGCGCTATTTGGGATTTTAATTTGAACCTGACGGCCGCTAACATGAACTATACGTACCTAGGTATGTAGTCGGGGATTTTGCTGTTGATCGGGAGTATCGGACTTGCCATTGGATTCGAGCCAATTGAAAAAATCAAAGCTGTGGCGATTACGGAGTACATACAGGAGGTACCTATGTACGTACATATCTTAACTCACGTGCGCGGGCGTAGACTATCGACACACTCACTTCTAAGTTCTGGCAGAAATCTCCGACCCCTGGACTGAAAAAGACTTGTGAGTCGTGGACTCGTGACGAAGAAGTAGTGCCGTCAGCATTATTTGCGCTTTTCTTTCCTTTGCCAACATTACCTTCTTGGAAACACTGTCGCCAATTGGGTTTTTCTTCTTGTTTTTTCTTCACAATCATAATGGCGCCGTCAAAATCACGTATCACTCTTCGATCTCGTCTAGAGTGCGACATTGACAGAGTCTTGAACCAATTGGAGTCCTCCAACGGTGGCCAACGCTTCAAATCCACGCCGGACGCTTACGATGCTATCCAACGATCCAACTCTAGTCTCAGACGGCTGAAGAAGAGGCCGTTGGAAGATGCCATAGATCGGGTACTGATGTTTCATAAACAAGAGGCTGACGACTCCAGTGATTCAGAGGCGGCCCTGGAAGAAGCGGAGGCGGCGACAGCGGCGGCGACAGGTGAATCGAATAGTGGATTCCTGCTCAATCGGCAAATGGTCAAGCTATGGCAACGAGACGACTCCAACGGCAATAGTATGACAAACTCAGCAGAAAAGTCTCCAGCCAAGAAACGTCGATTACAAGAAGCAAGTGAAGATGGGTCGGCCCCAAGAGTGCAGAGAAACGGCAATGTTTCGGCAGATGTTACTGTCTCAACAGAGCAGAAGCAGCCTCCAAAGAAGATTCAGAAGCTAAGTCGTTTCTCTGTGGAGCATCTGCCTGAAAGCAAGCCTGTTGCCGGGCTTGGAGCCTTGCCGACCGACTTACTGGAGCTGGCCTGGGAAACTCTGAAACTTCCCGGGTACGATATCGCCCATGCATGTAAATGGTCAACTGGCGTCGTTATATCTGGGCCACGAGGAATGGGTAAAAGAACGTTGGTGAAGAATATCGCCTGTCAACTGAGAGTGCCTCTTGTTTCTCTAGACATGTGTTTTTTTGATCCCGAAAGATTGGAAAAGAACATGATCGAGGCATTCGACGCGGTCATGGCGCAACCTCGCTGCATTGTATTCATTGGCGAGGTTGAAAGCTACATGGCACGACCAGGTTCCGCTCTACACAACGACTTTCACACCAAGGCGGTGCATCTATTCAGGCTTCAAATGCAGCGACTAGAGCGAACCAAAGGTGGAGACTTAAACTATTTCGCCATCGCCACTACGACAAACATAGACGAAGTCCACCCCAACATTCTTCAACATGGGCTGTTTGAGGAAATCCTCAAACCCGAGATCCCGAACTACGACGCGAGAAGAGAGGTTCTCACCACGGTCACAGGCGAGACGGTGCTGGGAGATGACGTCAACCTGGACGAGGTTGCCAGGCTGACCCATGGCTTTGTGCCTGCCGAGATCGCCTTCATCGCGAACAAGGCACAGCGTTTAGCCATCACGAAGTTCAGCGATGAAGATGATGTAGAAATCCGCGGGGCCGAAATCAAGGCGGCAATTCTAGCAAAAGACGTGGACGTCCTCGAACCATTGCGATACAACATGCGGCCAGAAGCACCCGTATCTATGGACGACTTCAGAGCAGCCCTAGAGGGATTTGTGCCAGCCCTCCGCAAAGAGGGATTCACGGTCATCCCCAACGTGACGTGGAATCAAGTGGGCGCTTTGGAAGTGGCGCGTAAGCAATTACAGACATCAATCATTGAGCCCATCAAATGGCCCGCCCTACATGAGGAGCTTGAGATTTCACCAAGTGCTGGTGTGTTACTTTGGGGGCCCCCGGGCTGCGGCAAGACATTGATTGCTCAAGCCGTTGCCAACGACGCGAAAGCTAGCTTCATCCTCATCAATGGACCGGAGCTGCTCAACAAGTATGTGGGTGAGTCGGAACGAGCAGTGAGAGATCTCTTCGAGCGAGCTCGCTCCTCCAGACCATGCATAGTGTTCTTTGACGAGATGGATTCAGTCGTACCGCCTCGAGCCAATGCGACCACCGAGTCGGGCGCACGCGTTGTCAACGCTCTTCTCGCAGAGCTCGACGGCGTAAAAGATCGAAGCGGTGTCTACGTCATCGGCACCACCAACTACCCCGAGCTCATTGACGAGGCGATTCTTCGACCAGGTCGTCTGGGCAGTCAGATCTTCATTGATCTTCCCACTCCATCGGAGCGCGTCGAGATCCTTCAAGCCATCTATCGCACCCGCCACAAGGATCACACATCCTCCGAGCTGGAGGCTCTTGCTCAGGTCGCCCTTGATCCACGCTGCACCAACTTTAGCGGCGCGGATCTGAGCGAGCTGCGCACAAAGGCGGCGCAGTCGGTTGTGGCACGGCTTAGGCAAGACGCAGGCTCGCCGAAGAAAATTGTGAGCGCCGACTGGGAGCTTGCTCTAAACAGCATGCGTGCCAGTGTCAAGGACCCTGATCTGTACCGCAAGCGCAGTAGGGTGTAAAAGGGGTGAAGGAAGTCAAGTCCTTTTTTTGTTTTTCTTTTTTCTTTCAGCGTGATACCAAATCGGACAGTGTTCTGGCGTGTAAAATGTTATGGGTCGTGGCAGGTTGCGATTATGAATAGTTCGGGAGTCAGGATACCAAGTTTCTATGCATCAACTTTCAATGTCCAGTCTATTGACTCTCTTCCACCTATTAAAGGACGCTGGCCATGATCGCGCCGCCCGGCAGCCCAGCGAGTGAGATGCCTGTAGATGTCCCATCTCCCTATACATCCCATCATGTTGTACAACGCGTGTGTGATTACGACTTACCCAAACCTTCCCTAGCAGCGACAAAGCTGATACTCTCCTGGCTACGGTTAGCATAGATTATCGTCCTGCCTAGTGCGTACATGGCCCCTTTGCAATCGTGCCTACTCTGCTCTGTATCACGAGAGAAACGTGCCGCTGAAGCCAAGTCTGCGGACACAAGAATCATGCTCCGAAGACACGTACAAGACACGCTCTACCAAGGACGTAGGCCTACAGGCAAGCGCAATTCTTCTTTTCTTTATTGCTCCGGTCCCTGACTCGTTCTGGTCATATATCATGTGATGTGTATACCCTCCTATCTATAGATAATAGTACATACTCTCACCTACCACAGTACATAACTAGTTACCTACCGTCCTTACCTACCTCATCCTCCCACGCCGCTCTACCTGTTTGACTGAATGTAGATTCATACGGAATCCGCTCCGACAGCTAAGCTGCCATTCTAGCTTTCCAGACATACGAGCGCCACCATCAAGCCCAACATGACAAGCTATAAGGAGAGCAAGGGCAAAAAAAAAGAATAACTTCCTTTTCCGCCGCGTGGCGTGCTGGCCACCAAAAGCGCCCCCGCCAAGTCACACCTCCCGACTCGGGGCATTTCACAATATTCTGCCCTGGGAGTTCAAATCGGGTGCCGGTGCGCTATCAACTGTAAATCAGAAGCTCCTCCCTCCATCCTCCCTCCCCAAATGAAACAAAACAAAAGAAGACAAGAGGTAGACTCCAAACCCGCTTCCATACGAGCAAACAACACCGACTCTTTTTCTTTTCTTTTTCTTGTGTTATAATGCCATCTTCATCAAAAAGCCATATCAGCAAGATTCTCCCCCTCAAACCCCATAGTAGCAAGCTTCTTCAACTTCTTCTTCTCCTTGGCCTTATCCAGGACTTGCCTCTCCTGGACCAATTTCCGCACAGTGTCCAGATCGGCGGGCTCAAATCCAGGAGGCGGATCGTCGTCTTTGTCTAGATCGATTTCGCCGAGGAGGAGCACGTTTTCGCCTCGGACGAGGAATATGCCGAGTTCGATGTCGGCGTAGTATCCCTGAGGCGCATTGGTATCGCAGCCGGGTTTTGTGGCGTAGATTCTTTCGATTGTGGATTGGAGGACAAGGTTGGCTAAATTGAGGGTAGGGCGTGTGTTAAAGAAAGAAGTGCCCAAATAAACAAAAAAGAAAAAAGAAAAAAGAAAAAAGAAAAAAACGTCACTTGCCACACATCTAGGGGAAAAAAATCTGGGGACCGAGAGATCTTCTTGGAGATTTATGGAATAACGGAGAGTTTTCAATGTATACGCTCGCCCAATGCTGCTGAGCAAGGGAGGGAAGAGAGAGAGAGAGAGGGAGAGAGGGAGAGGGGGAGAGGGGGAGAGGGGGGAGAGAAAAACATTGGCGTACCAAATTGATCCCAGCTGCGCAGAACGCCAATTAGTTTCTTCCCATCACGTAACACGACCATGAGCTTCTCTGAGGAGAAAGAAATTCCATTGTCAGCTTAGAAGACCCCGCCTCGCCAATATGAGGGCCCTTGGCTGGAACAAAGGGAGAAGAAAGAAGCATCATGGCATCATACTGTCTGTTAAATCGAGGAGCTGCGCTGCCGTTGTAAACATTTGCGGCGGTAACTGGGCCGGTGCGTGAGACGCGGGCGCGAGGGGCGGAGCAGCAGCTTGTCCTCCTTGGGGAGGGGCATCTGAGATGGTGAGGTTTTCCATCTCTACGTCATGTATGTTCGTGCTGTGTAGGTCGATCACGGAAGAGACAGGTAGTGCTGGGATTGGATTTGCGATGCTTCCATGGGTTGGCTGTTGAACCTTATGAGTTTTAAGCGATCACGATAAAACTGGCAAATATTGGGTTTTGGGGGCCAGAAGAGAATGAACGCGGGAGACGGGATGTTTGATTCACAGAGTGAACTCGTGATGTTTGACGACGTCGGGCGCCGAGAGCTGTCCTTATCGATAATTGGCGTCACGTGATTACTTTGACACAGGTACATACTCCGTATGTATGGGATACACTACGTAGGTACTCCGTCCTGCCTACAGGATATCTACCTATCAGGCTATCATTGCATGTACTCCGTAGGTACAATCTTCAAGTCCAAGATCGAACGAGCGTAGAACATGCAAGGAATGTACATGTACATGTATTAGGTACTTATCTGTGCTCGTCACAGGACTTGAGCGAGTGGGAGCAACATCGCCTTGGCGAAACTAGCTCGGGATGGAGGGGCAAGCTGGCATCAACTTCGTATGCCAAGTTGTGTCTCGCACAAGCAGTCCGCTGCCCGTTGTCTCAACGATTGTGCAGTACATAGTACATACAGAGTGCATACTTGCGGCACAAAGCAAAGAAACAGGCGTTGCGTTGGTCTCTACATAGATGTAAATTGTGATTGACGGGGCGCGACAATGACGAATGCGGGACCTCAGGACAGCACACTGCACAGGTAAACTTCTTGCCCTGTCGTCCAGACCTCGCCCCAGATAGGAACATTAATAATAAGGAAGCTCTGCTCCGTAGGTATTTCTGCTCTTCTCGCGGTTGCCGTTGATTTTGAGCTCTTTTTGGCTTGAATAAATCACACGCACGATGAATCACACGCACGTGGTCCGAGCCGCCTTTTCAGGTGAGTAAGAAATGCGCATGTCTTGCGTGAGACAAAATAGCGCCTTCTCTGAATCCTAACCAATGGCTCCAGAGAAGCGTGCAGAAACATTTGAATTTCTTTAAAGTCTCCCTAGGTATGACTATTATGTATGTACTCCCATGTCTCTTTTTTGTCAGACTTAGACAAGGGGCGTAGTCATGATGAAATAAAAATCAGACAAGCCAAAACATAAATCTATCGTTCTTCTGCGCCCGCTAACGCCTCAGTATATATGCATATTACATCCTTTCTCAAAGATGCATAAATAACGAATTAGGGGTGATATTCGAAATCTTTCCAGTCTGACGTCGCTGCGCTAGCTGGCAGTGCAGGAATCAACCCAAGTATTTTGGTGCCGTCGTTGCTCGCCATCACATTTGCAGTAGCCAGCCTGCCGTATCATAGTGACCATGTTTGGCTGTCGCCTTCCCCAAGTCGCAGGCACAGGGAGTCCGGTAAGGAGACGTATGGGGTGTCTGCTACAACTTATTCATTGTTGATCGTTGCAATGCCTCTTGTAGCTCAGGTCTAGATGTCAAGGCATCGAGAGCTTGGTTGTAGGTGAACCACTGGCGCTCTCTCTTGTGCCTTTCTGGCCAGTCTGCGACTTCATCTAGGACAGTGGCTTGGAAGAAACAGTATTGCGACCTGTCCTTGGAAGACTTCGGGGGACGCTTCTCTTCGATAGCGCCCAAATCGTATGTTACCTGGATGGTGATGCCTGCCTCCTCCCAAGCTTCACGAGTGGCCGCCTCTTCACAAGTCTCGTCTGATTCCCATCCTCCCTTGGGGAGCACCCACCCCTTGCGCCGGGTCGACTGTATAAGAAGGACATATTTCTGGTCGCGACTTAGAGGAACGACGCCAGCGACTAGACGCTCGCCTTTCGAATTATATCCTAAAGGCGTGAGGCAAATGGAGTCAGTAACCCTGATTTTCCACCGACCTCCCGTCAGAAGCCACAGCAGTCATGCAGCGTGCTCCTCTACATGGGCAACAACTCTAAGAGGGTCAGGAGAGCAAGCTCGAAGACAAGCACTCACGTTGCTTATTTCTCCCTGTCCGCGACTGCATGGAACGGCCATCAGAGGTCTCTGAGCCAGGGCCAGACATGATGGATCAATCCTTGTTGGCTGTAAGCGAGTTTTCGCGTCTGCTATCGAGATCTGATGTTGGCCCGGCGGCGTCGCTAGATACCAACGGGGTCTTGGCTGCAAATTTGACAAGAGGATCGCAGCGCTGCAAATTGATCGTCGAAGCTGGCGTCTTGCAGCAGAAAGAAAAGGTTAGAGTGAATGACAAGTCATCATGGCCACTGTCGTTGATTGAGATGTTCGTACACGCTTGGGTATTGAAGAATGAAGAAGTAAATCAGGCTAGAGGTGTGAGAAGCCGTCTCGACCTGGAGGAGGGACCGACTAGGCCTCAAAATGCTGTTTACCGCGGCGCCGGACGGAAAAGTATATTAAGCCTGGCTGTGGCACCTTATTGGGGCCGGAGGTGCGGCGAGGGTTGCGGCGCGTGGTGGATTGGTAAGTCGGGACTCGGGAGCACTCAGACCGTAGGACTCGAGGTACTGTAGACGGGCGCCCGCCAGTGGCATCAGAATCCAGCAATGCGCAACTTGGGGGCCGTCTTTTTCTTTCTTGATGGCGCTTTTTGGTGCTTTGTGGTGCTCCTGATGGCCTGGATCCATGCCGTGTGCGCCTTGGTCCCTGGTCGTTCGGTCCCGCGGTCCCTTGGGTCTCCTGCTCCCTCCCCTTGGTTGTCGTCCTGTTGGTCTTTCCGGAAGGCAGAATGGACGGGTCCCAGATTTCCCAGTCAGCAGGGGCGTGGCGCCGGCGCCGGCGCTGGCGCATCTCCCGGCTTTTGTCCAAGCCAGACTGCGCTGAATAAAATTCCAGGCCCCAATAATAACATGTCTGACTCTGGCCTAATTAATAATTGTTTAGTGCCGGAAAGCAAGGCGACTGGCAGCAAGCTTGAGCCGGGCGTGTCCGACGCAGCGCGGTGACGATTCAGGTGGGACCGCTCGAGGGAGTTCGCGCAACAGTTTGGGCAAAAACAAGCTGTGATTCGCTTGACTGCCCCTGGCAAATGATTGATTCATTCCCGTTTCCTTCAATGGCTGTGTTCGTCATTTTCACGACGCAGTCTTTTTGGGCGGGCATTGTGGTTTGCACGTATCGTCGACATTGCACAAGTTCCGAAACGAGGCAAGAGGGGAAAGCCGTGGCGACGAAAAGCCGGGACTTGCACCAATGTCTTCTCCAATCATCGGTTGACGTCCAACGAAGGCCCTCTCAACAGCGCTTGCCGGCTGGCGCCCCACGCCACAACAGCTGGCAGCTTGGCAGTTGGCGCCGTGAGGCCGGACGTCTTCAGCCTCGTAAGGGGGATCTAAGATCATCTGACGACTCACTGCTCAGGGCTGCCTAGATTGGTACATAGGTATGTATAATGTACTATACTCCGTAGTCCGTACTGTACATGGAAATATGTAGGGAGTATGTACATAGATTTGAATGTACAGAAGTACAGTAACGACATAATGAGTGACATAATTGCGATTAGGTACTTACAAACTGCAGATTGTTAACTCAGGTTAACATGAATTGATCATTCTCCGTAAGGAAGCGAGGATGCATGTTTGTCATCTAGGTAATGCTCCCCTAACGGAAAAGATGTGAATGCGCACCCCTCAGATTATGCAAAGAACTTGGTGTCAAGGCAATAAAGTACATACGTCAAGACAAAGAAATTGGACTATTGCGCTCGGAACGTCTCGGTTATTGGCGTCATCCCCTTCAGAAATGGACGCTTTGCAGTTTGGGACCCGGCGGGAGAGCACCAAGTGCAGCGGTAGTTGTGCCGGATATTCAACGAACAGTGCTTTAATGCACACGGTGTCTAGGTTCGGGGGGGAGAGCACATACATACCTATCAGAAACATGCGTCAGGATATTTTTCCGGGCGATGCATGCGGCGTGAGATGAAATCAGATATACACCACGTCTCAGATGTAGGTACGTACACGACTCACATGTGTATGTGTGTACCTAATGTACCTAAAATACAGATTCAACGGGCCCACGTGCCCCTCTACCTGTAGGCTGTCAGCAACTGTCAACAGCATCACCACTGCACCAGTGCACCACTGCACCAAGTGACCACCCATCCCCACTAGCGTCACCATCGTCACCAACGTCTCCTCCATCATCTCGCGACTTGTCGCTGCAGTCATCTGCGTGAGAAAATCGTTCCCTGAATCACAGCTCGGTCACCGCTTCTGGGAAAGCTTTCCTTCGACGCTCCACATGCTTCCATTTACTAATTATTCTGTCTCACTTTGCCCGTTGAAGTCCATTCATTCTGCAGGTGAAAACCCCTGATGAGGAGGCCCTTTGTGTTCTGCGACAAATAGCGTCGCGAATTGCAATTCCATTGGCTAGTACAGAAGCCAGTTTGAGAAGCTCATCGGTCTGCTCATTATCTCGGGATAAGCTTGTGTATATGTAGGTACATGCTGCATAAACCTCAGTTCAACTCCAAGGTGCACGGAGTTACAACCGGGATATGTACTAACGCCCTCGACGCCCTTCGCTCAGCCGACGTCGCCAATGCCCAACATGTCGAATAGTACGGCTACTAGCACTACGCAGACCCTCAAAAACACATTGGACGACTACGAATATATTTGTCCAATCGGTGAGTCGCCCTCTCTTGAAATCGAAGCCCCTCTCACTATGCACCCTCTCTGGCCTCATCAGCCAATGCTTCACATCCGCATGTCAGTTGGCCACAGCGGGGATCATTGTATACGCTTGCCCTTTGTATTTGATGAGTGATACAAAGTGGTCATACATATTAGATCGTGCCCGGGGGCCTTCGACGAGAAGTTCTCATCATCCAATATGGCGAATGCGAATGATCACTTCTTGTCCCCCGCTTTTGCCCCCCTTTTTATAAGCACTCCAACAGATGGTGTAATTCCATTTGATGCGTGTGTTCTTAAGATTTTCTTGCCGTGTGAGATCCGCTCTGGCTTCAGAAGTCTCGTGTTACAAGGACGTGACGTCGGCAGATATGTCAAGTTGCCCGTTCCCATGTACATAGGCTCCTCTGCAACACACGTACCGAGACACATACTGAATGATGACCTTTTCTTACTATCCCATGTTCTGACCTGCAGCAGATTCTAGAAGCTGACTTTGCCTAGGATATGCCAAGTCTTCCCGGTGTAGCTGCAACACCCAGGGCCAGAGTCAGTCAGAAGCGAATGCTGTACCCAATCTTTCCTTTCTGATTTGATGCTGAAGCTCGGCCGTCGTACTTGCCTCAGAAGTCTCACTGCTCTCAACAAAAGGACTGACATCGAAATGATCAGGTTATTCGTATTATGCGAACGCGGATTCGCTCAGCCCTGCGTTCTACCAGACTCTTCTCGATCGATGCTGGCGTAGATCAGGAGATTTGCTCTATCGTCCAAACCAAAAGCGATCGTGCTGTCCTCATTATACTGTTCGCGTCGATTCTGGTCAGTTCAAACCCTCGAGGGATCAGAGGCAAACCGTCAATCGCTTTACGAAATTTGTATCCGGAGATGCATACGTCAAGGATGCCGCTCGGCTGTATCCAGTTAGTCGAGAGGAAGCTAGAAAGCGCAACAATGAGTTTTCTCTCGTCGAACGGATACATGAAGCGGAGTATGATCGCTTGAAGAAACCTCCACAACCAGCACATAGCTTTGTCGTCACACTGGAAGAGGACATCTTCACGGAGGAAAAGTATCAAGTCTTTGACAACTATCAAAGGGTTGTGCACAAGGAATCTCTTCAGGACAGGACCCGTCAGGCATTCAAGCGCTTTCTTTGTAATTCGCCTTTGAGGCGAGGTGCCCTGACTCGCGAGGGTGGAGGCACAATGAAGTTGGGTTCATATCATCAATGCTACCGACTGGACGGGGTCTTGGTTGCAATCGGAGTATTGGACCTTCTTCCGACTTGCGTCAGCTCTGTTTACTTCCTGTACCATGAGAGTTTCTCAAAGCATGCCCCGGGCAAGTTGGGTGCTCTGCATGAAATTGCGCTAGCATCTGAGAAAGGCTATCAATGGTGGTATCCCGGATTCTATATACATAACTGTGCCAAGATGAGATACAAGCTCGACTACTCTCCACAGTCTATCCTGGACCCTGAATCTCTCTGCTGGGATCCTCTCGACTCGACCGTCCTGCGCCTTCTGGACCAAAAACGGTTTGTCAGCTTATCTGTGGAGAGGCGTACTGCTGCTGGTAGTGATTCTGGCAAACAAGGTAGCGGCGCCGTTGATGCCAAGGAGGAGACCAAGCGAAAAAGTATTGACGATCTGTATCGAGACAATTTGAGTGTAGAAATTTCCAACGAGGATGGCGAAGAGACACACGAGGATCAGACAAGGTCGCTCTTCACATCAGGCATGCCCGGCATAAGCTCTTTCTCCGACATGAAGCAAGTTGACCTAGGCCATATTGCGCTCAGGATTTATCCTGAGCCGAGTATCCTTTTCGAAACGTCTGATTTAGACACTTCTTGGGATACAGAGAACATAGAGGACTGGACCGGTTTGAGATCCTCTGTGGCGGAGTTGGTAGCTGCGATCGGGCCTGATGCGATCGATTTTTTGTGTATAGATGTGACTCGGTAGCCTTAGTCGATGTTCCTCCATGTGGTGGTTTATGCAGAAATATAGCGGGCAAACCCCAGATGCTTCTCCTTGGCACTGGTCAAGAATAATGAATCCCATCACTGCTGACCCAGAGAATCAATTTAGGAATCCCAACATAAGTATGCCTGTCTTCACGATTGACCGAGCCAAACGAAGGCCACATAATCTCTAGCCCTCCACCTTTCCCCCCCAAAAGAAACCCATGTGCCTTCGGCCAGACTCGTACCCCTTCCTTCCTTCTTTCCTTCTCTCAATCTTGTGTCGTCCCTCCAAGTCATGATGAGACAGACTGGCTCTGACCTGCAGATGGATCGGTCATAGCGCAAGTTACAGACGGCACAACACTTTCAAACTTCTCTCTATCCCGCACTTGCCACCAATGCTGTATTGTCGACTTGGGGATGTTGAACGTCTTTGAGGCTTCCCGGGTGAAAGGACTGCGGTAGCCGCCGGCAGGAGACAAATGGTTACCCGGATCATATATTTTATAATGGGTAAGGTACATCAAGACAGCTTCTTTTTTCCGGTTGGAGTAGGTGCGTTCGACGCGTGTGACGGGCTTCGAAGGTGTGTAGATTCAGTCGGCATAGCACTGCTTCTTGGGGCCTTTCTTCCGTTTGAGGGGGGGCGAGATGGTCACCTCAGGGGTCCCCTGTGCGGTAGGATCGATGTTCTCAAGCGGCTGCATCGTCACAAACATCAAGGTATGTATGTGGCGGCCTTGCAGGTCAAATAGTGAGTGACTTCGAAGGCATTCGCCTTTGTTGTGAAATGTGATGCACTCCTATTGCCTAGCGCGAATTGCATGCCGTTTAAATTACAGAGCTGTGTGTGGGGGAGCCAATGACATCGCTAGAAAGGCCCCGTACCAAGGAGCCCGATTGCGTTATCTTATCTCCCCAATTCAGCAGTTCTGTAACAACGTTATGCGATGCGCTCAAGCTTCCTAGGTAGTTGCCCAAAAAAAAAACCTTTGGATCCGACCATTCGAATCTCGTCGCCACGATAAAAGACCAATTCGTTGACGCTTGAACTCGAACCCATCCCACGCATTTATAGGCCATGGCCACACACCAAACTCTCCTCTCGCCGGCAGAGCTCGCCTACCTGCACAGTTCCCTGTCCCTCACCCCCCCCGTCCGCGCCGACGGCCGCGCTCCAAAACAATTCCGCCCTCTAACAGCAGAGACGGGAATCCTCCCCGGAACAAATGGCAGCGCTCGAGTCTGCTTCTCGGATGGCACGGAAGCAATCGTGGGAGTTAAGGCGGAAATCGAAAAAACGCCCGGCATACACGATGCGGATGAAGCGGGGGACAAGCTCAACGCCATAGCAAGTGCGGAGAGGCCAGACGAGAAAAGAACGAGCCGAGAGTGGTTGGAGATGACTATTGAGATACCGGGGCAGAGAGATGATGAAGCTTCGACTGTATTTCTGGCTGAGATGCTGCGGGAAGCGCTGCTAGCTGACCGGGAGTTTGCGAAGAAGCTGTGGATTAATAGGCGGTTTCACTGGAGATTATATCTAGATGTAAGTGTTCTCAGAGAAAAGGGAAATGATGGGGCCATCTTTTGTTGCTATGCCGTGTTTGGGTTGTGTTGTGTGACGCATTCAACTGACTTTCTCATGAATTGATCAGGTTCTACTCATCTCTCCACCGCTGTCCTATCCTCTTCCTCTCCTCTCCTTGACGACGCATCTTGCCCTTCTCGCGACTCGACTCCCGCGCCTCAAGTCCGAAGGCGACGAAGACCCCATGTTCGATGACGATTGGGAGTCGTCAGAGTTTCTGTATCCTCGCGAGGGTGCCGCTACGGGTTCGCGACCCCCAATCACGCTCTTGGTCACCACGGTGGCGGGCAATATCATATTCGACCCTTCCAGAGAGGAGCTTGCTGTCGCCGAGTCGGCACTCGCTGTTTCAGTGTCGGAGGTCCGGACGCAGAAAGAGTCAGGCGAGATGGATGTTGATTCGTCGAGTCGTGAAATACAACTGTTGTCCATGAGAACTATAGATCCTCCGTCCCGTCTGACGCCTCCAGGCGTGCCGAACTCAGAAAATGTGGCTACGAATGGAGGTGCGCTCGCAAAGCAGCAGGGTCCGGACGTGCACCAGGAGCACGTGGAGGGGGTATGGAAGGCGCCGCTCGGTGGAACAAAATATGCTGTGCTGGAAAGAATTCTAGACGCGGTGCTTGAAAAAGGCGGCGTGGTGGACGATATTCTGGATGCGTTGGACGGCGTTGAATTGACTTGAAGCTACAAAATTACCCCAGCGCTGGGGAGTATGTTTGATCGCGTGAGCAGGAATACATCCAGGGTGATAAGACTAGAGATGGTGTCCTCGGCGGGTTCTTTCTTCCATTTTTTACTATCTCATGTGCGTTGGGCAATTTGACTTGGGTGTACAACTTGTTTGTGCTTCATTCTCCGGCGTATAATAGGTGCAAAAGTTATCATCAATCTGTGTCACTTTGGAGGGCAACATAGGATGAAGTACAACAAAAATACTGGAGCTTCACCAGCCACCAGGTCGCTGTGTCAATGACAAGATCATGTTGGCTAGTAAATCAGGTATGAGCACATCCGTTGGCGCGTTGTCTGATTACCATAGCAGACACAAATCCAGAAAGATGTTACAAAGGAGGAGAGACCCCTTGGGCTTTTCACCAAATACCAAACCACCTCTTCTTCTGGCCTGCATCCGCATCCTCTTTCGCTTCCCCCTGTGGAGGCACATATTCACGCCCCAACGCAGCAGCCTCCAACTCCTCTATGGACTCGTCCTTCTTCTTGCTGCTGCCAAACGCCATCATCACAGGGTTCTTGGTCTCGATACCGTGCACCTTCATGTAGTATCTGCGTTTGGCCAAGTCGTCCAGCTTTTTCATCTTATTTTCGTAGGCCTTCCTGCTCTTCTCTTCCTCATCCAGACTGATGACATTCGACCAAGCAGCGATGAAGGACAACGGCTGGGTCCAAAGGTCGGAGATCGGGGGTATAAGATCTTTGAATGGCGAGTTATAGACGTAGTTCATGAAAAATGTGTATACGGCAAGTATGAACAGCGTTCCCTGTACATGCGTTTCAACATGGTTAGAATTAGTTCCATAGAACTTGTAGTTGAAAACAGACAAGACAGGCATGGCATTGGCGGCGAAACAAAGGATGGAGAATATGAAAGAAAAAGTCTTCGTGTTCTTCATTGGTAATTACTGACCAACATAATCCACGTGTGAATCATTGTGTTATGCCAAAGCCAATGAGCCCAAGTCCCTTTGGGAGCCATCAAGCCAGGATAGTCCTTTTGTTCCTGTGCCGTCACCTCAGACGCCGTCAACTCGGGGCCATAATGTCTCGGTACGTTGTTGCGCTTGAGTCGCGATCCGTGAGACGGAGGATTGAACTTGGTCGGCTTCTCAAGGACAAGGGGCTTCTTGTCCGACGACGAAGAGGAGGAGGACGCAAAGCGAACGAGAACATTTTGGGACAAGGGAATGCGCACGCCGCGCCAGAGAGGTCCTTGCAGCGGGAGAAGAAATCGCGGGATGATGGTTCGCAGGGCCATGGTGACGTTGTGATTGATTGGATGCGTGGTGGTAAATGTCACGACTTTGCTTTGAAGAGCACTCGATGCAGCTAAATCTGCTTTGAGACTTGGTGCTTGAAACTAATTTTTTGCTTTTCGAGAGGGGGCCGGCGCACGAGGTTCAACAAACGCGAAGCTCTCACGACCTGCAGCAAGAAAAAGTTGGCCTTGGACCCTCAGGCTCAATACAGCTGTGGAGCTCGAAGCCGCTCGACGCTAAAAACCTCACGAACTTCAAAGTCCGAGTTTCCCCGGCGCATGTGTGGCGTAAGTTTGGTCACTGCGTAATTAAAGAGCTGTGATTGGATATCGGCCCGGAAGAGTGTGGCTCAACCATGCCAAGCAAGCAAAAGCGATCGGTCAATGCGGTCATAAACTTTTTCCTCTTTTCTTTCTTCTTCTCCTTGAAGTCATACTCCGTACTGTATTTTTTTGCATCGATTTTCACTTTAACGAAACTTACGAAACCTTCCTAATATCTACCTTTTCTTCACCTTAACACACAACCCCCCCCCAAACTCATCAAAATGGCTGGCGGTAAGTCAAAACACGCCTTGTGTTCACAAGAAAATCCCTTTGGGTTTACGGGGAAGTCGTTTTGTGGTCGAACTGGCTCGTTCAGTTGCCATTGCGCGCCGAGGCAACGAATGCGATGTGAGCGCAGAGGATGATTGTCAAGCCTTCAACCTGCCCCTGACGCAACTCCAACCTGTTTCTCTTCGCTTGTGCCGCTTTGGATGCTGGTTCAATTGCGCTCGGCTTTGTGACGAGCGCCCCTGAACCCTTATCATACCTTCGGCCGAGAGAGAAAAGGGGAATTCGACTCGGAAAAGCGTTCAGTGAAATGCTGCAAAGACACGTCTGATGATTCTCTCATGGCTCACTGCGCCTTGTGTTTGCGGTGCTTCATCGCACAACAAATTGGCCGGCCTCATCGACTCTTAACCCTCCCATGTTTGATCTTTAGCTTTCCTGGCGTAATTAATGCTCAAGGATGACGATGTGCTGACAATTTTCGGTGCAGGTGATATTCAGAAGGGCGCTAAGATGTTCAAGAGCCGTTGTGCTCAGTGCCACACCGTCGAGAAGGATGGTGGCAACAAGATCGGTCCTGCTTTGTACGGACTTTTCGGCCGCAAGACTGGCTCCGTCGAGGGCTACTCCTACACCGATGCCAACAAGCAGAAGGGCATCACCTGGGACGATGACACCCTCTTCACATACCTCGAGAACCCCAAGAAGTACATTCCTGGCACCAAGATGGCCTTCGGTGGTCTCAAGAAGGAGAAGGACAGGAAGGACCTCATTGCGTATGTTCTGCGCTATTCCCCAGACCAGTGAAGGCTTTGCTTGAGAACGATAGCTAACCCTGTTGATAATAGCTACCTCAAGGACGCCACTAGCTAAACGCTTTCGCATGTGTAACGATATGACCCGATAGACGGTGTGTGTGTGGAATTCCATTGGACGAGTGTATAATAGACAAAAAACGCATTTTTCTTTTTTTAGAATACTTCTAGCGCTCGCAAGCTGTGCGCTCATATTCAGACTCCTCTTTACTCTTAACGACTCTTCCAGCGGACTGGCTTGGCTATATTAGGTGATTTTCCTCAGCCGTTTTATGTGGAAGCATCTCTGTCTTCTTGGCAGTGTTCTTATCAACCAGACTGAGGCGCATCAGATGCGTGACAAAATGGACAATCATCTCACAGGTTCGATTTCTGTCGTATTGTCCTGTAGGTTATCTACACACCTCGTGCTGGCATTGCCATCTTTCTCGTTTAGTTCAACTGATGCAATGCACACGTTCACCATTCACCGCCGTCTAGAAAAAATATCCCGAATCAGCACTTGCCGCACTCGGTATTTCACAAACTCCCCGTCCTCGCACAACAAAGGCCGAAGTCCTGCCACTTATTCCTATCCTCTAGACGCTATGGCGAACATGAACCGTCACCCACTTTTCCTTACCTCCTCCGGAATGGGTCTTGAGTCTTGACTCTTGATCAATATTTGCTGAGGAGAGGGTGAGAGAGGTTCGGGTAAGTCGTGAATGACTGGCGCGATTATCTAGGAGCTACATCAGAAAACCTATGAGTCTACTCGTCAAACAATATGTCGATACTTTCACTCATGCATTCGCCAGTCCTTTCTTGTCCCAGACATCACTGTATTAATATTGCGCATAGTCGCAATCTAGAATAATTCTCGTCTCTTTCCAGACATCCCTTTATCCTCTTCAGCCCGCATTCTTCAGCATTACACTAAACAAAGAAAAAGACGACAGAAAAAAACACCTTCCCACCTTTCACACCATAGTACGCCTACCATACGCATCTGAGTTCTTGACACTAGCCCGAACATTGTTAAGGGCAAACTCCCAATTCGCGCTCAAGATTCTCTTTGACGAGTTTCTGTCCTGCTGGAGCCGCGCAACAACAGACTCCACTGCGTATGTGCGCAGCTCGCGCAGATCTGCACCGCTGAAATTGTTGCAGCGTTCTTCGAGGCGGGCGACCTGGGCGACAGCCTCCATCTCGGAGGGGTTGTGATCCTTGCAGTGGTTGCGGTAGATGGTCTGGAGGATCTCGACGCGTTCGAAGGGAGTGAGCAGATCGATGAAGATATGCCTGCCCAAACGACCCGCTCGGAGAATCGCCTCGTCCATGAGCCCGGGGTAGTCGGTGGTGCCGATCACGTAGAGACCGCTTCTGTCACTCGCACCGTCAAGTTCTGCGAGAAGGACGGTTGACAACGCGAGCGCCAGACTAGGTGGTTGTATTGGCTCGAGGCGGCACGACTGAGTCCATCTCGTCGAAGAACACTTGTATGCAGGGTTTGGAGGAGCGTGCCCGCTCGAAGAGATCTCTCACTGCTCGTTGTGACTCGCCCACGTACTTGTTGAGCAGCTCCGGCCCCTTGACGAGAATGAAACTAGCCTGCGCGTCGTTGGCAACGACTTGAGCAATCAACGTCTTGCCGCAGCCCGGGGGCCCCCAAAGTAACACACGTCGCCAGTACTTCGTGAATAGTCAAGCTCGTCATATACGGCAGGCCATTTAATAGGGCCAATGAGAATCTGCGTGTGCTATGAGTAATAAATGAGAACTTACACACATGGACCTGAGGCGCGAAATTCATGGAGCGACATCGCCCGTTCAGGGGAAGCGAGAGCACGTGGCAATCCACCGGAAAAATGTTATCGATAACTCTATCGACAAAGCTCGGATATGGAGCACCTATGACGTGCGAATATACATACATACATATGTAGCAGTTGATATCACCTCGATTGACTTCACTCACCCGGATTGCGACTTGGCATGCGAACACGCCCTTCTATCAATCATTGCTTCCGCTCCTCTGAACGAGGTTTCCTACGTCAGCATGGGTGGAACATCCAGTAAGGTGACCGGCCAGGACAAGTAGGTCATGTAATTCTCAATCTTAATCTTATCCCATTCCCAAACCTCCTGCCTTCCGCCAGGAAATTCGGAGCTCAGTCCTGTCTTACTCGACTTTTCTTTTGATGAAACCCCCACCCTAGCTACCGGTTCCATAAAATCAACTAAACTAATGGCTTGAGGGGGCATCAGGGCCATTCTAGACATGAAGAGCCAGCGCGACAAACTGCATCAATACCAACGGCGCATCACTGTCCTGACCGACAAGGAGACCGATATCGCGAAGCAGATGCTCGCGCGAGGCGACAAGAAGAAAGCCCTGCTGGCGCTGCGGCGTAAAAAGTACCAAGAAACGCTGCTGTCCAAGACGGATGCGCAGCTCGAACAGTTGGAAAAGCTGACGTCGAATGTGGAGTTTGCTCTCATACAAAAGGATGTCGTCTTTGGCTTGCAACAAGGGACTAAGGTTCTCGAGGCGATTCACGCTGAGATGGGCGGCTTGGACCATGTAGAGAAACTGATGGGAGAGACAGCAGAGGCGATTGCCTACCAGCAGGTACGTTTCTATCAGTCTGCTTGGACACAACCGAGGAGCCCTTCTCTGCCTCTCTGTCGCATTGCTAATTTTTGTTTCGCGACAAATAGCAAGTCAGCGACATGCTGGGTGGGCAAATATCAGCTCGTGATGAAGAAGATGTGGAGGAGGAGCTGGAGGCTCTACAGGCTGGGTTGTCTGAGCAGGGACACCAACTTCCGTCGGTTCCCAACGCGCACGTACCCGTCAGTGAAAGAACGAGAACAGAGAATTTGAGGGACAGGATACCAGAAGAGCAAGAGATGCTGGCTTCCTGACGAAGCTCTCTGCCTCTTTTTGGGTAGCTGTACTGAGCGACTTACGTCGGGCTTAAGAAGTTAAGCTCATTGGGGAGATTTTTGACAACACAACTGGGTTTCTTCCTATAGATTTGAAGGGAGATTTGCATTGCAGCGAGCATTCATCCACAGGCGTCTTGGCATATGAGGTTTTTATTTTTTTTCACGTCTTCGTTTAGGCGCTTCATCTTGAGGTGTTGGTAGGTAGTTCTGGTCGGTATCTTTACGAAGTCCATATTCTTGTCGATTGAAAATTGGATGCAATCATGTGGCCTCAATGGTATGCGATGGGGCATGTCTCCCTTATTACACTTCCCAGAAGCGCGTTCCATACATACTTTGGGTGTGTGAGTGATTCAAGGTTCTGAAGTGACTTGCATAATTAGCACGGCCTTGCAGATCCAACCGTTCACAGGCTAAGTTGAAATTCCTCTCGTCTGTATAAGCTCATCGTCAGCAGATACCTTTTGAAGGTGAGAACAACGAAAAGAGGCAGCTGACTCTCATCATGGTTCTTAGTCTGTACGAGCGGCGGAAAGTTGGAGAGATCTGCTGGTTTGATGAGGGTAGCACTACCCACCACCAACCCTATGACGGAGGAGACACCGACAGAACGCCTTGATCATTGCTGGTGGCGAACTTGAGATCAACATGTGACCTGACACATGCCATTCAACGCAGATACACCATGATTGGAACTCGTGCAACGGTGACACGGTGAGGGGTTGTTTGGAGAATCCAATGCCGTGATGCAACACGGCTAGTTGGGGTGAAGGATCTCGGGGAACTCAAACGACGAGCGCGCAAAATATGGACTTTGGAGAACGAGGACGGAGAACGGATACCGGGGACCGGAGAACACTGTGCGCACCAATCTATATATATGTAGTCACACAATTATGATGATGTATTCAAAATTCGATGAGAGGCAAACAGCAAGGGTCCTCGTTCCAAACATAACTCCCATGACCCGCTCGTGATGGTCTTTTGAGAGGGGGGATCGAGAAAGAAAAAAACAAAAAGTGTCATAACAAAAGAAACGTAACACAGTTATCGAAACGTGATGAAAAAAATCATGAAACGCCACGCATTCCAGGTATCAAGTCTTTAGCCCACTCCCGTCCATAGTGTGCTTGCGCAGTCTGTCAATTATCCCCAAACCCAAAATATGTATTCTTCTTTGTTCTCGCTGCCCTCCAAGTCTCCATCACTTGCTGCGCGCCATCTCAATGTGCTTCGTTGTCGTGACCTGATAGCCATAGGCACCCAGCACGGACGCCACATCCGAGTCTCGTCTCAGTGGTGCTGGGAAGCTGTATCGCTGATGAATAGAGGTCTGCGGTCTCTGGGCAATGACGTTGAAGCACCTTGCGCAGGGGCATGTGGGTGTAGCGTTGAGAGGTGGAGGAGGTGCCATGTGGCGAGCGAACCAGCTTTTCATCTGGGAGGGCATATTCATATTGGTGTTGTTGTTTTAAGTTGGAGGTGTTTTCTGCTCGCTGTCTTGTTCTTTATGTTTGATATGTGTGTAGGCTGTCTTCTTTTTGTGTATGTATATATCGGATGTGTATGTAGAATATGTGTTGGCTTCAGCAGGTTTCTGTCAAAATGGGATAAAAGTTCAACCCTTATTAGTCTTTGATGCTTTCGGCTTGGCGTGAAGACCAAAAGGCTGCCAGCGCCGGACCGAGCCAGAATACTTATACTCATAGCATCACGCATCCGTCCATCTCGAACGGCTCCAAAAAAAGAAACAAGAACCAGACCCTACCTACGGAGTACGGGACTTGTCACTTGACACAAATTCCTCCTCTTCTCCCCAAACCCCCCCGGTCCCTCCGGTCCCCCAGATTAAGAAAGAAAGGGCCTGAATCGCGGTTGACTGCACTGCCCTTGCCTGCCAGATGTGGAGCCTGGAATGGACGGACACGGACGCTGAACACGGCACGTCATCAAAAACCATGTTTGCTTCTCGTTCGTGTCAGCCCAAAATATGTACATCTTCCGTATGTACATACATACATACATACTCCGTACATAACGGCACAATGCGCAGGCCAACCCCCAAAATCCCCCTTGCTGGACGGCCAAAACATGGGGTCAATGAGGAGATGAAGGATTGGCATGATCCATCCGATGACGCTCGGAATAGCCCCCGGATCCCGCAGTAATCCCCATGTCGCAAACTGGGGCTTCCAGAAGGAGAAGATCGTTGGAGACAAAAGGGGAAAAAGGCAAAATAAAAAAGGTACATAAAAAAAAAAGAGGCAGAAGACCCCTACCTACCTACACTTGTCACTGCCTACCTACCTACCTACCTCTAGGTACATACCTACCTCCTCTACATCTCCGTAGCGCCCGTGACCGGCACGATACCGACATTTCAGAGACCCCTTGTTTAAACAATGCGGTTGTCCCATGTGTGGACGTGCGCAATATTGTCAAACTTCTGTTCTCCGTTCCCCGTGCGTCCCCCGCCCCCCTTTTTATCGGCACTTTCTTTCTCTTACGTTAGCTCCGTACCGGAGCTGGGTTCTCGACGCCATTTCTCACTCCGTAGGTATTTCTGAAGCAGGAAGCTGACTTGCTCGAGACTTCAACGCTTGCTGCCACAGACTTGAATACAGGAACAGCGATCTCAAAATCTTTCGCGCTCTTTCGCGCAGAATTGCTCTCTCATGGACGCAATAAACCACCACTGAGACATGCCAACGTTAAGACGGTGAGGAAGAAGAAGTAACACAATAATAATGCGACAATTCTCGGAAGCGCGGTGTGTGCATGTGCATGTGTGTATTATGTATATACAGCTACATACCTAATGTAGTCAGCCCTGCTTTTGCACTCAGAGTGCATAGGTATAGTCATACGAATAATGGCGTGGCTGGGGGATGCAGCATCACCACCGCCTTTTTTCTCAAGGCTCTCGTTGCCGAGCCTCGGGTTTCCACACTCATTCCCGACCACCACGCGCCGGAATATGCTTCCTGAATGCTTTTTGCATCCTTGAGCATCAGACGAGAACGGGATCGGCCAAGCAGCTACCCTGATTTTGGCGGGTTAAGGAGGGCCACATGGGTGGTTGGGAAATGGGAAATGATAGAAGTCGGCAAGTTGCCGAGTCGATGCCGTGAGCTCATTGTGACGAATTTTGGGTCGTATCCCATGCGGCGGGCCTCGATTGCCGAGACATGGTCATCAGACGGGCGCATCAGATGGTATCATGGTACGTCTTTTGTCGCGATGGCAAGCATGTTGGCGGCATGTCCCCCAGACCCAAAAGGCTCCAGAGTCCAGAGTCCAGACCGCTCGCAAGCAAGGCCAAGACGATCAAAATTGTTTCGCGGAGCCCGACCAATGCGCAATTGGTCCAGGGCAAGGCCCAACGCGCGAGTTGGCCTCACGCGTCGTGTGACAAATGTCTCAATTGAAAGACACGGCTCGTACCCAGCTATGCAGCGGGGGACGGTATTCACGGTAATATCGCCCATGGAACAACCCAATACAGACAAGAAACCATCAATTCGCGAAAGGCTAACTTGCACGATGCCTCAACAATACACACAATCGGCCCTCCTCCCCTCCCCTTGCCCCAGCAGCCAATAATTGGCAACCTTGACTTGAGTCCTCCCAAAAATTCTATCGTAAATAATACACGCAATGCTCATCCTTGCCTGCCAGTAGCAAACATTATTCAGTTTAGATGCCTAGGGAAAATTCGACACCAACATCCATGTCTCGAGCTGTTGATATGGCGCACATATTAGCATTGGACCGTCAAAAACGTGACTCGACAAAAAGAAGGTGGGATGTAAAGAGTGTAGCTACTAACCCATCTTGACCACCTTGGACAGCTGAACAGACTTTTCAGCCGCGCTCTGCAAGTCGTCAATGCAGAAGATCTTCATGCCAGACTCGCTAATCAGCTGGTGAGCCCGCTCGACGTTGGTGCCCTGCAGACGCGCAATGATGGGAATCTTGAGGTTGAGGTTCTCCACCGTCTTGATCAGCCCAGTGGCGATGTGATCGCAGCGGACGATGCCGCCAAAGATGTTGACAAAAATGGCGGTGACCTTGGCATCGCTGGTGATAAGCTCAAAGGCCTCCTGGATGGCCGCGGGAGTCGCACCGCCACCCACATCGAGGAAGTTGGCGGGTTGACCGCCGTTCAGCTTGATAATGTCCATGGTCGCCATGGCGAGACCGGCGCCGTTGACGAGGCAGCCAATGTCACCGTCGAGCTTGATGAAGTTGAGGCCAGACTTGGCGGCGCGCACCTCATCGGGGTCCTCCTGAGTCGTGTCGCGCCATTCAAAGACCTCCTTCTGACGGAATTCAGCGTTGTCGTCGAATCCGAACTTGGCATCCATGCACAGAACCTGGTGGTCACTCGTCTCTGACAGAGGGTTAATCTCAATCTGTGTAGAGTCGCGTTCTGTGAAAATCTTGTACAGCTTCTGGATGGTGTCCTTGGCATCCTCGATGCACTGTTCACTGAAACCCAGCTTGGTAGCAATACCACGGGCAATCTCGTCGGTAACGCCGACGTTGATGTCAATGTGCGTGGTGTTAATGGCATCCGGGCTCTCCTTGGCAACGGTCTCAATGTCCATGCCACCCTGCGATGACGACACGATGACGGGACTCTGCGAGCCTCTATCCATAAGTATAGCCAAGTAGAACTCGCGACGGGCAAATTTGCGCTCGCAAATGTACACAGCGTTGCAAAGACGACCGCCAGCACCCGTTTGCTTGGTGATGAGCTTGTGGCCAATCATCTGCTTAGCAAACATCTCGGCCTCATGAGGGGAGTAGATGACTCGCACACCCCCCTTAAGGCCATTGTCGAAGGTACCTTTGCCACGTCCACCGGCGAGAACCTGTGCCTTGATGACCATGTCCTCAGTCCCGATGTGGTTCATCGCAACATCCTTAGCCTCGCGAGCGTTTCTAGCAACTGCGCCCTTGGGGACACCAACGCCATACTACATTGAATTCATTCATTGTTAGTAAAATTCTAAAAGGCGGCTTATGGAGTGCTATCTCCGATGAGGGAGAGGGGGTGGAAGCGATTCGGGCCGTCGGGGAAGGTTCTACCTGTCGCAGGAGGTCGGCAGAAAGGTACTCGTGGATGCTCAGAGCTCGTTTTTGTTGAGCCAAACCAGGAAGTCTGACGGAGGGTGCAATCTGAGTCTGTAGTTCGTGCAAGTCCAATGTCAGCAGCTTGGCCTCGGCTGTGGTTATGTCGCACTCAAGAAGAAGGAAAAGGGCCAAGGGGGATGAGCTAGATTAGCGGACCTTGGAGGCATTCAGAGCCGAGCCCAAGGCACGGCTGCGGCTGATGTTGAACATGTCGACAGAAGGGCTAGCAACTGTCAGCTGAGAAGGGACAGGCAATCGACGAAGATGCGCGGTGTAGAAACAAGACGACGAGGATGAGATCTTGGTTTGATGCACCCAGAAACAGCTCTCCAGTGCAAACCGACGTTGCAGCGCGGGTTGCGGGTCCTGAGTTTCGCCGTGGACATGGACCGGAAAAAGGTACTGCCGTTCGTTTTCAAATGACTTGTCGGCAAAACGCCAGCTTGTCATTGTTAATGACTTCCTGCTTCGAATCGAGGTAACGAGGGAGTTGCTACTCACTCTTGAGGCTAATCACGTCGGAGCTGAAGCTATGCCTGATCAACTAGCTGCTACAAAAGAACTACAGCAAATGTCACACCCGCAGCTGTCGCCTCAGTTCGACTCGTTTTGACAACCTTCACAACTTCTTGCAGAGTGGGCAATTCCTCGCAATCAGTTACTTCTTTCAACGCGATCGCGACCCGCGATTCCCATCAGTGAACTCTGAGCTTAGGATTCCGCCACTCGAAGGTCGACTGCCCGATTCAACTCACAGCTTCCTTCGACTTCATAGCGCGCTCATCAGAAATGAACCCAAAGTGCCATCGTCGGGCAACACGACCACAGCGTGTCTCTTGAACCATTAGCGCAAGTCGATCGCTGTTGAACGCCTGTCCGGAGATAGGAGCTGAGAAGAACCGTCTCGAGAGACAAGACTTCTCGGGCCCGTGAACTGAGCAAAACTGTGAGAGACGCGGAGGAAATCTTCGTACTTCCGTGGCGGAAAATTCGCGATAGACAAAAAGACAAGCTTGACGCTCTCGGTGGCCTTTCTCAACACAGAACAAGACGAAGTTTTCCATTGGCTTTACGAGCAGCCCGATGAACGTAGAACTGAATGGCAGGCTGGACAAAGAAATAGCTCTTCGAGATACCCACGACTTTGAGTCATCATTAGCTAGTTCTCTACAATGAGAGTTTAATCTTGGCTTGGACGCTCACGTGGAAGTGATGCCCACAGAGTCGTCGGGAAACATGTTCCGAATCGGAGGGGCATCTCGAAGAGCCGTTTCTTGACCGGTGATAACTACAGGGAACTGGATCCTGCCCCTCAGCTCAGAGTTCATATCAAGCCTTCCGCACAGCCACTGGAATCCTTCCTCTTTCTCTGTTTCGATGGGGCCAATCGTGAAGTTGTTCAGAGTCTTGTGACCTGTAGGCCATGGTACCGTCGCCTGGTGGATTCACATGTTGAACCGATTATTTTTCACGTGCTGTCAAGGCCAAGTACTTCAGGGAACTTCTTCGCACAGCATTCATACGTTTAAGAGACTCTTGGCCCTGATTCTTAGTCTAAAGATGCGGTACCCAAGCCTGCTCTTCTAAAAGTTCTTCGATGAAGGCCCGAGTGGCTATGACTCATGAGACCACGAGGTGGTCATCGAGAGCGTCAAACTTGATCTGCTGTCTGACATTTTTGCTATTCTCGTCGCTCGATAACGGAAGTACGAAGGATTCTCTTTGGCGTCCCTCACAACATCTTTCGTTGCCCAGTGATCTTGTCTCTCGTAAATCGTGTCTCATCTCCTGTCTGGTCAGCCGTTCGGCGGCGAGGATTCTTCATAACTACCTAATGCGCTGATGGGTCGATAGACGGGTTCGTAGTCTTGATTTCCGACGGTCAACCCAAGATCCATTTTAAAAGGCGCGCTATGAAGTTGATGGTGTAACTTTGAAAGTCTCTTGCCTTGGAAGATAGACAAAACCGAGAAGCCCCTACCCATTATTCTTAGATCGCGAGGGACTCTGCTCTCCCGTCTCCCTCCCGTCTAGTGTGCAGTCTATGCCCTCATTCGTACCCTCTTTCAAGCCCCCGTTGTGTAAGGTCCTTCGCGGAGCCTCTGATATGACCCTAGCCGCGTGTGTTGACCTCAGATCACAGACATGTTCATCCGGTTTCAAACTTTAAATCTGTACGATTGTCTCGACTCTCTCGTTGATTTTACTAGTCGGCGCGGCTGGAAGCTGGGAAGTTTTGGTTGCAGCTGCTCAGCCTCTGCTATAAGAATGGCATTCGCAGCGCACATGCTAGCTTCAGAGGACTTGTCACGAGAGCCTTTTTCTTGATTGTCCCGGGCGCAGGGGAAGTGACGATGCGGTCGGGACTGTCAGGGGAGAGATTCTGCTTGAGTAAGAGACGCTGGTAGAGGTGCTGTATCTTTCAAGTCCACGAAAGATCTCGTTGGATAAAATGCTCATCAAATCTCATGAGAGATCATTAGTCTGTCGCTGCTAATGAAGCTTGAAACGCAGAAGAAAGGGGTGGGCTCTACAGACAGGTACCTCTTTCGCAGCGGAAAGCCCTCCTGCCTGACATCCGCGCTTTGCGATTCTTCCAGATCAGATCCTATATCATCAGGGAGATCCGAGTCTTGCATAGGGTTTCCCAACACCGACCCTTCCCGATCGACCCTTTCTGTGTCCCTCACAGGCCTTTACGCGTCGTAGGTCCAATCTGATTAGCGAAGTTCCATCTTGGTAGCCAAACTGATCGCCGGCCATAGGAGGGTGTAAAGCATACAGATCATGAAGAAGCCACTGGCTGCGCCCACTTGTTGTGCAACAAAAAGAACGTTTCAATGCGGTTCACATGAGAGGAATCGGCGCTTTACTTTTCATGGTACATACCCGACTACAGTAAGCCGGTTCTGCAATGATGGTGCTCACTGCTGGCCTATGTCTTGACTCTTTGGTACCGGCTAAGGGTCCTAGAACGTGCGTTTCCATTAGCTTGTGTTGCTGCTTGGCCCCCTACCGATATATGTGCCTGCCTAGGCAGAAGTTGTAACTTGGTCGTTAAACGTACAAGGCCCGCGCCGGATCCGATGGCGTGCAAAGTTGTTGATATCCCGTCGACCTTCGTCACAACGATATGACACAATCCCCCTGTCACTAATGTCGATGCTGAACACCACTCGAATCTGTAATGCCTCTTTCACGGCCTGCGCGAACAAGGCCGCTACATAGTTGTATTTCGTGCTGTTCAGAGGGAGGCTTTCGATATCTTGTGCATACAGCACTGTCTACTCATTTGTTCGGTTTCGTAAAGAGACGCACAAGGCACAATGAGGCGACATCCTACCGCGGGCAACAAACTGTGTGGCATAAGGACTTAGTCCCTGCATATTTGGATTAGAATAGATACCTGTCCAGGTACACACACACACACACATATATATATATATATATACGTGGCACACTTTCGGGCCCAACAACGAACTCGGTAAACACAAAATTTTGGACAAAGTACAAACAGGCTTGATACGCTTTTTACGTCGCATGGTTGTGGAAGATATGTCTCTGCCACGCTGTGATAATGCCCATGTATTTTCCATACAAAATGCCAACAATATGAGTCAGCCTCGGCGACCGTGTTGTCTGACTAGAAAACGATAAATGAAAACCGATACTGCGCCTGTGAATGCTGTTTGACTCCCTCACGTATGGGCGGGTTGACGCCCGCTATCCATTGTCTTTAAAGTAAAATTCAAGGGGAAAAGAAAAAAAGGAAAGAAAAGGGCCACCTCTTCCTCAATGTAGCCATTTCTTCAAGAAAAGATGATGGCAAGCCTTAGTGTGCGTTTATATCAATCCGTACCCGTATGGATTGTATATACTCCAGAAGACACATCAAGCCCTCATACGCGTGTCTTCATCATCGCCATTATCGCCTGCTTCTCCTGGAGGAGGCTCTTCGCCCTTCGGTCACGACGTCTAACCCTTATACAACGCCCAAATCAAACCATGAATGACTCGCCGCACCCACATTGTTCCTCTGACATAGACTGTTAGCAATCTCATACAAGATTGAGAGAAGGAGAGAAGGAAGGAAGGGGTACGAGTCTGGCCGAAGGCACATGGGTTTCTTTTGGGGGGGAAAGGTGGAGGGCTAGGGATTATGTGGCCTTCGTTTGGCTCGTTCAATCGTGAAGGCAGACATACTTATGTTGGGATTCCTAAAAACAAATTTCTGATTCAACTTGTCTTCTGCCCAGTCCATCTCGCTGCCGATAATGCTGAACAAGGCCTTGCTATCGATGAGCACCTTGACCCCGTCCTGCTCGACCGTCTCGTCAAACTTGCCGGGCTTGTCGACATATTCGAGATGGTACGCCAGGCCGCTGCAGCCCCGGTTACGGACGCCAACTTTGATGAGTTTTGGCTCGGGCTGGTCCAGCATCATGCGAAGCTGCTCCACAGCCGCGGGTGTGAGTTTCATGGCTGCTTTTCGCGCTCGCAGCGTGGAGCGCGGCCGCAAAGATTTGGGCTTCTGCTGTGTGGTGGCGATCTGTGCTGTCGGAGTCGGTTCAACGAGCGGCGTGGTCGTTGGCGTGGGCGCGGGTTGCCTTGAAGGCGGTCGTGTCTCGTGGACTCTAGGGAGGGCTTCCTCGGGGGATGCGATTGGCGTTGTCGTCGTTTGCCCTGCGATATCATCTCTGCTAGTACTGCGAGTATTGTTGGCTGTCGGCAGCGAATAGGAATGGTATGCGGATGCGAAGGACCATGGAGCCAAAGAGTGCGGTCGGCGCACTGAGTGGCAAGTTCGTCGCAGCGCGAGTCGAGCCACTAGAGAATGTGCACTCATCTCGGCAGCATAGGTGTGATGAATGTGTATCCTGTCTTCGTAAGGAACCGTTCTCGGTCTGCACTCGGCTTTATAGGTTGTGTTATATCTTGCGGTAAAGAATAAGAGCGCAACATGCCGCAAGTCTGTGTGCAAAAGTCGGTTTGACGAGGCGTTGCGTGATATGATGATGTAGCGTCGGTAACCACCGGGCGCATGGTTCTGCGAACGCCGTGTTCGGCCGAGCCAATCACGGCCCGCAAATTACTAACTTGCTTACGGAGTAGAAGGCAGGGTGTTGGATGATGTCCAAAAGTACAGCAACAATTCATGAATGTAAGCGGGACGGTATGCCGGTGATGTTAAATAGCTCAGAGGAGCTTTACAATCGTTCCATTGCAAAGCTTAAGCTTTCATTAGAAGTTCCTGCTGATGGATGAAGTGGGACACTGTGGGAGTCACCACAGGCAATCGTCCTATGTACCTAGGTACCTAGTCTTCTGGCCCGATAGTCGCTTGACTACCCTGTGGCACATTTCACCTTGGACTTGTAAAGACCGGCCAACCTTGCTCATCACGAGCAAACTCATAGATTCATGACATGCCTTCCCGAAGAATCATTGATTGATTGAACTAACATAAGTTCCTCCTATTATCTTTTTGGCATGCCATGTAGGTACTCGACAGGTTCCTGGCAGAGAGCACAACAATATCTCCATGTGTTCACATCTCGACTTCCGTGTCTGAGTGACTTCGTAGTACTCCGTACTATGGCTTCAAAGAAGAATCTGGTACTCCGTATCACCACTCCTGACAAGAAAATAGAGCACTGCCAGTAAAGAGGCGTAGCATAGGTAGCTTAATTAGCGCAATTCTGTCAATCACCATTTCTGACGATGGGACAGTGATCACTGACACCCCCGACTTCCCAGATGCACTATGAACGCAGTCCTGGAACTAGTCTCTAGCATACTCTGTACAGCCATGGAATTGACGACCACACCTTAGCGCTCCAAAGTTGCTACAGAAGGCCATACTGGCACTGCTCAGGTACGTAGGTACCTATGTATGTATGTATGTTGTCCACTGAACTTGATGGATACCTACGTACCAGGTACTATAAACAGCTTACCTACCACTTATTACCCCTTGGAGGAAACGCTACATATCCACTCGCCAGGAACGGGCTGAGTTGCGGGCCCGGTCCGGCTGATGGACCGCGCAATATCACAAGATGGCCCATTGATAAAGGGAACTACATCGACTGCAGGGCGCGCCGTTAATGATAGCCGAGGGCAGCAAGACCTCAAGCCACCGGGGCTCTGGCTGAAGGCGCTGAAGATGGAGACTGACTGCACGCCTTAACATCAAAAGAGCCTCCAACAGGTCCCGGCCGAAGTGATGATCTTGGTTCCATGCCCCCAACAACAGCCGAGACTCCCCTCCGAAGCCGCAAAGCTTCCGTAAACCTTGAGTGTTTGTCCCTCAGGAGAAGCTGGTAAGCCACCAGACGTAGCTTTGTTTGTACCAACCTCAAACCATGTTCCGAAGGGGATCATCACGAAGCCACGCGACGAGGGGCCCAAGGGGGGAAGGGAGATCCACGGTTGATTGTCGTGAGCGAGCCATGACACCCTCGAATGTTGTCGTATGTAGGTACCTATGTAGGTAGGTACCCACGTAAGACGTTCGCTCCGAGAAGAGATGCTATTGACTTTAGCGTTTTCTGAACACGGAGATGACCCATTTGCATCCCCGCCCTCCCGGCCCTTATAGGTAAAATTATAGCTGGGACCTCGCGTTGAGGCGTGGCGCGCGCTACTTTCGGGACAGCCAGACTGCCGCTGCCGACGGACTGTCATTGGTGGCAGTGATAGTTGGACGCTTTTGGTCTTGTTGTTTCTTCGTCGGACCAGTACACTGTACAACTCGTTAATAACGGTGGCTCGGCCGGGAAGTCAGACACGTGGCTGTAGCGAACCTGGGAGCGTGATGGACAAGGATTAGCCCCCTGCCTGGTTCCGAGGTCGACTGTCAAGGACCTAGCCTGAAGCGACTCGTAGACCGAGAAACAAGGATCCAGAGGTGACATCTGTGGCACATTTAATCAGTCGTGCTTGATGTCGTTCGATCTGTTCTTGCCCGTATAAGATACGTAGGTAGTACTCCGTAGGTAGTCAACCAGCTCTAAGGCGACATCGAAGGGGGTGGCGAACGTAGTGCAACATGTGATACATATGGCTCGATATTTTGTCGAGAAATTCAAATCCATTGTGCCGTTGAACAGAGGAAGGGTTATTACAAGAGGGAACCCCCCATGGAATCGGAAGTCAAAATTGTTCTGTCGAATTGCATCGATAATGATGCCCGACCAGCGTCACTGCGACGCAACCACATCCCGTCAGCTCCCCTGGACAAGCCGCATCTTTTTTTCCGATTGTCCAATGTCCGTCCATCATGATTTGGATCTTGGGTGACAAAGGAGAAACGCCGCCGGCATCTTCACAGTCCCTTCGGCTTCAACTGCCGCTTTTTCACGATTCGTGGCAGCCCCAGCGGGAGGCAAAATGAGATCGTCTCAGCTTATGGGCTGTACAGAATGTAGATCAATGGCAGGACGACGGGTAGCAGCCCAGAAGCCGCATCGCATCGCCTTCTACGCTTTCTACAAGTGCATCACGCCAAAAAAAATATTCACAAAGACATTCTCAACTCTTGCCCGCGTCACCTCAATATGGAGAATGTACACCCTTTTCCACATACGTCATGCAGTTACCCCGCCTGACCTCTATTGAGCCGAGTCACGCAAATGTAGCATGAACGACGAACGGTCTCAATTCGCATAAGTGAAGTTATTGAGTGTGGTGGCTTAGAATGAACCCAACGTGGCAATTTGGGGTATTTTTGCAAAGGGATTGCAGGTACCTACACGGCGTATATGTGCCACGCCCACGTCGTATGTACGTACTTGTTCGCAGCACCTATTGCGCAATAGGTGTGTCGGCCGCCATCTATCGGCCGCTTCCTATCGGACGAGTCCTACTGTCCTAGCAGGTACCACACGGCTGGCAACCGTTCTTTGGTGGTGATCCAAAAATGAAACACTCATAATAATAAAGAGACGTCAGCCTCTGAGCCTAGCACCACGATCGCAGCAGACAGACCAGATACAGAAGTATGCATTATCCAGATTAGATATGAATCGGTGACTCTTGGTTCTGTTGCTGGCACATCTAACTTCGGATTGGCCGATGTTCTTTGCTTTCACATTGGCTTCCCTTTGAGGCTTTGACATCCATGATCCCGTTGGGATGAAGATTGAAGGATGGGCCATGGCAATCTTGTTGAGGTGCCTCGGGTGGCATGTAGGTTTCAGTCGATCGTCCGGTGATGGGCTGAAGATGGTGTGAATACCCGTGGCATCCATGGCGTACCATGTATATCAATGCAGCCGACTGACTGGTCGTGGGGTGATGCAAGTCCAAGGGTCGAACGTTCCTTGCTGCGAATGCAACGCGTCCAGCAAGCGATGTTCTTGCTGGCAAGGAAGACGAATTTTTCTTGTTACGATTCACTCGCTATCTTGATACGCTTCCTCATTCTCGCCCTCAAGAATGACAACTACCCTTGAGAAAACTTCGCAGCAGCAGAGTCTCATGACCCTCCCTTCAGTCATCTTTATATTGCAGCTCATACTGCATGCCGAGAGATTGCAGCCATTCATGCAGGCGAAGCAGCCGAAGACCCAGGTCTATCTTGCGTCATTGCTAGCCGAGTTTCTAGCTTTAACCTTTCCATCCCCACTGCAACGTGGATAAAAATGGAAGATGATGCACGGTCCATGGAGTAATGTGTCCAGTAATGGAAGGCAAAAGTTTGCTGGATTCACTACCTACCTACCTACCGATGTGCATGCGGCGAAGTCCAAGCCAGCTCGGAGCGGCTTGAGGACGTTGGACTCACGGCCAGTTTACCTATCCAGCGCTTGCCAACTTGTCCAACATGTACGCACATACCTCCCCCGTGTGGAGGTTGGTACACCGTCCATGTGAAGGATTTCGGATCGTTGCAGCGGCCGAGGAACCCTCACTAGGTACTTCGATAAGAGACTCAACGAAGTACCTACATCTGAAGTCCTTGAGGATAAAGAACTATTCGGGCCGGGAGTTGACTAGCCTCAGCTCGATCCGTCGAGGTATCTTCGTTGGCTGACTGGCGATAAAGGTCGATTGGGCCAAGTATTTCGTCGACGTATGTTTCACGGGTTATCCTATTTGTCAGGTAACTAAGAACTTGACGGCGATGGAGACATGAAGAAGAGCTCTTGTGCACGACTTTCAGACCCCAAAAGTATTTGCAACCGGCGTATAAGAGTGCAACGCTGTAGCCTGTACCGCTTACCATCCAGTAGCCTGTTCAGAACGGCATTTGCTATCGTGCGCTGGAAAGTGGTTCAAAGTGAGGTGAAGGAAATCCAGAGTGGAGAGACCCCTGCTCAATGCACACTCTAACGGTCGGAGCCGGGAAACGGTACATACCCTCATGTACATAAACAGCACTCCGCACTAGTAGAAGAATGGCTAGTGCTGTCGATTCTGTGCATCCACCCTCGAGGATATGATATCAAACTGATGCAGGCCTTACTCCGTTATCCGTAGTTTACCAAGGACCGACTAGGTACTCGGGAGTTCCAACTTCCTCGACACGATGATGAGTCTTTCAGAGGCTTGGTTGTGGAACATTGGGCATCACATGATAGCGCTTATTGAGCGAGAAGCCTTGAATACGCTTCGGAAACGCATGGTCTGGTAAATACTCGTTGTCTGATCAACCGCCGGGAAGACACAGGTATCTACCTAATTGGTGAGTCTTGACTCACGCACGGAATCAGTCGCAATACGCATTACGTCGAAGCGTCATAAGAACGATCCATATACTGTGGGTTCAGATGTCTCGCTAGGCCAATGTTGACAGCCAAAGTAAACGTGGTAAATGGAATTCTCTCATGGAAAGAAGTGCGTCTCAGTCAAGCCGCAACATTCTGCCTGCCTCAACCGCCAAAGAACTTGCATGAATTGTACAGTTTCGCATTGGGTCGACGTTGATGGTGTGCATTTCACGTGCCCCCCAAGGTCCACCCAAGTACCCAGAACACGGAGTGGAACTGGGGTGACAGAAGCATCGTGACGAACTTCGAAGAGAAGATGCACCCGAATGTGGGAGAGGAGTGCTTGGCACTTGCCGAGAGACTGGGCTGTAGCCTGCAGTTGATTAGGCGCGCTACACTCCCGCAGCAATCGGTGGTGCTAGGTACCTACAGAGTACAGCCTACAGTCCCTGAACCTTTGGGTATTTCGGGTATGTATACTCCGTATGTATGTACATACATACTTGATATTGATATGTAGGTATGTACATATGTATATATATACGAAGAGGCACATAGGTATGTACATACTGCACAATGCACAATAAGTACCTTCGGCCCTCGGTTTGCTCCGTCCGCCTAAGAGCTGCTGGTCCACCTCCCTGGTGGCGTTCCCGGCGGGGAAGGAGCGATAACCCACTCAGGCTGCAACCTTAAAGAGACGGTACCTGGCCAAGCCACAAGGTCTTCGAGGTTCACCACCAGCCGACCAGCCAACCAGCCGCCTAAGGTCGGCTGCGACTTGCGAGTCTGCGAGGCCGGAGCATCTACAAATATCTAACGATACTCCGTACATGATGAACGACTAGGTACGTACTATTCTCGCCGGGACCAGGGTCTGCGATTTCGGGTCTGTGACCGTGACGAGAGACGGACACGGACACTGGGCACACACTGACCAACGGGGCAACGCGTGCCTAAGGTCGTGCAGGGAGTCAGGGACAGGGACGGACGGGTGGGACCTTGCAGATCGCGCGAGCCAACGTGCATAAGTGCATGCACAAGCCAGGTATGTACACCGTACATAGATACATATATGTAGGTATTTACGGACAGCGTTACAGCATGTGACGATAAAGTAATGCCATGGCGGAAGCAATCGAGGGAAACGTGCGAATCTCTTCCAGAATCACCAAAGATCGACTCTCGCACATGCTGTATGCGCATATCGCACGTGTGACTAATAATTGGGCACGAGGGTATAGCTCCTGCGCCAGAGCCACGATCGCATGGCCACGGCGCTGAGATCGAAGTCAATCCGTTGACTTTTCTTTCGGGATTTCCCTCCCCCCTGCCATTGGGGCTGCAAATCGGGACGGCACCATCCGGAAAGACTTCTATATCAGGAGGTACATATCCGAGGGCCAACATGACCTCAAATGCCTGTTTTTCCATCATTGTACGGAGTACCTACGTGTGCAGATTGTCTCGCGTTATGTACCTACCTACGGAGTACATACGGACTATGTAGGGACTACTACATATGTATCATACAGAGTACATATTGCTTTTTTTTTTTTGGCAACGTGCGTCTACTCCGATGGAATTATGAGTTCGTTTATAGGCATTGGCAGCGCAATGGCGCAATGGCACATTGGAAATATGCACCTCAGCCGATTTCTTTGCTTGATGAATATACGGAGTAGTACCAGTCTTTACGGAGTAGAGCGGATCGCCGGGACCCAATTCTCAAGGCCAAGTCGGCATAATCGAGTGCCAAGAATCGAATTGGACGTACGTATGGACATAGCTAGGTAACACCCGCAAGGTGTAAGGCAGCAGCGCTGTGGATTAATGACGAATGTGACGAGAAGCTGGGCGGAAAGACGTCTGCTTGCCGCCTAGGGAGGGGACTGCGCAGGGACCTTTACCAAGACACGGCGCAAGAGCAATGGAAACATCCCGGCGGGCCATGTGTTGGAACTTGGCGGCCATGCATTATGTATACCTATGTACTGCATAAGTGACAAGGTACGGAGTAAGGATCAAAGTTGTCTTGTCTGCTTGCTTCACCGGAAATCGCTTACATAGGTACATAGGTATATACGCTCACGTCTGTCTAATCTGCGCGGCCGACAAGCGAGCCACTGAAACTAGATCGAACTGGAGGCGGCTAAGGGACTTGCCGCTCGCCTGGCACGGAAATAAACTACGGAAGGGGAGCGCATTTCGGCGAGGGGTTGGGACGAACAACTGCGCTAGGTACCTACCTACTCCGTGAGAGCACTACGCATATCGGCCGAGTGTCAGTCTTGCCTGTTGGGTCCGTGACGAAGCCTTTTCCTTTTTCCGCCCGATTTTCTATTTTTTTTTTTTTTACAGACACAAGCAAGCGACGAAACAAAAAATAGTCATAGCAATTTTTCTTGGTGTAGGTACGCTTTCTCGTCCCCTGCCAGAAAAGCACGTGCGCAATCCCTGCAATACAGCGTAGGGAACTTTTATAGGTAAGCAGACAGATACTCCATAGGTACGGAGTAGGTACATACTCCGTATATGTACGGAGTATGTATCGTTATGGACATGGTTAGTTGAGCTATGTAGGTACCGCGACGGGAAAAGTAAGGCTTCCGTGTTCAAGCCTAATGCCACGGGATGCCAACGTTCGAGAGCGCGACGTGTGTGGCTCTTGCAACGCCACGCCACGACACGTACGCCGCGACACGATACGACGTGACACGATACGACGCGACACGATACAACACGACACGACACGATACGGCATGTAAACGTACACATGTGAGACTTGCCAAGTCGTATCATTCCCTTCCCAAGTCACAAGTCAGGTACATACATATACCTATGTGTGTACGGAGTACACGAGCGTGCCTATGCCCGCGCCTATGCCCGCGTCGGTCAAGGAAACATAGTTTTAGCCTTCGGAATAAAACATTCTCTTCTCAATGCTGTGGATCACAACGCGCCTCTCCCGGTTGGCCTGACACGCTGCGCGTTACACGTCGCGCGGTCCGCGCATGCCGTGTCGCTTATCGACGTCTACGGTCTCAAATGAGTTCAAGATGAAGGAGATTCCCGGCAACTTTGCCCGGCAAAGAAGTTCAATGGGGAAGGCCAGCCGCGCGGTTGCATTGGTTGTACATACGGGGTATGTACACTTGTCCTGTGGACGAGTGTGTGTACATACCTAGGTACCTACCTAGGTAGGTACCTTGGAGGTAGGTATGTAGTGGGGTCAAGCTGTAATTGCGAAACGGTTTGCAGTGAAGTGAGGCTGTCGAAACGGGGTGTTTGTGCATATGCACAGTGTGCATACAGTATGCGCAGACGGAATTACTGTATTCTTATCAATCAAAATCTGCCAGGCTCAGCTCTTTGATAGATTTTGTTGTAGATACACATTTGGCCAGTCACGACTCACTTGACAGTACCTATCCGTTGTGACCGGCGACCGCGTGTATCGTAATCGTACCTTGTCTGTACTCCGTCTCCGTATTACATATCGTATTATATAGTACCTTAGATACCTATGTACAAGTATGTACCTATGTACATTTGTAAGTCGACCTCCGAATATCTAGACAGGCCAACTCTTTCGATATAGAGAGAGTAAATACTCTGTAGATGGAAGATGTTCAGAGGCTAGACAAGCAGGTCAACTTTTCTTATGGCCCATCTGTTCGACACAGAGAGTAACCTCGAGGCTTTTCCCCCTTCCAAGCTGTCTCACCCCGACTTGGCCCCTTGGGGCCTTATCTTTGGGCTTCACAAGCTTACGACGTACGTATTTCTTGTTCAACCGTCAACGTACCTAGTTGGGGTAAGAGCACATGAAGATTCGGAGGCGGTTGCAGATGCTCATGAGAAGGAGAATCCGGCGCATGTTGCATTGCATTACAGTTAAAGGTAGGTAGGCCATCGTTTATATGCCGTGCAAGCTGGCATGGGTAGTTAATAGTTAATACAACAGAGTAACGTCAACTGTACAGCACAAATCGTCAAGGTACGCTACGATTGGGCTAAGCTTTGTTCCGTCAGCCTTGCTTTCAATGGGGCGGACTATAATCAATGCATGTTTCCGTTGCGGTGCCTGTTTGTGGCTTTCCCAAGAGGTCTTCTGTTCCAGCACAAGTCCCTTAGTTAATTATTTACACTGGGGGCAATCGCAGGTTGCATCTCCATCTTATCCCGATTGAATGAATGATGGGTGTTCCCCCGCTTGGGTGGCAGAAGCCAGATCATAGATGTGCTATGTACCTTTGGCTCCCTCTTTCGGCAACTCAGAAATGCCATCTAGCTGTCAGAATGACAAGCTGAGGACGAGATCAACATCAACACTCTTTTATATGCTTGGCCGTACTCCGTAGAGCTGTTGAGGTCAACTTTGCTGGCAGACAATCACATGCATCATTGTACTGTATGCATGTGTTACGGTCGGGCACTACGCGCAGCCAAGTCCGATGCTCGCAAGAACCCAATTGAGATTGGAATTGTGAGCGTCGCATCTACCTACGACTAGTTCCTCTGAGGTAATATACATACATACATACCTATTGAGTGTCGTAGGGAAAATCGCCGCTCCTTGCTCATCAGGAGAAAGACGACAACGCTACTGAGTGGCGAGTTCTCAACTTCTCATGTTTGGACGGTTTGGTACATGGCCAAGTGACATGAGGACCATCCACACGTGAAGAAACAACACTAGAACGCCACCTACTGGAGTAGGCAGGTACCCAGTAGCCGATTAGCTTACTTTAGGTCGTGTTAGGCACTTTGGGTGCCGGGAACTCCTCGCGACGGGATGAGTATGCAAGATTAGAGGATGGTGATCCTGACAACACAAGTCGGGATAAAATTTCCTCAGACCCGCGACCCTCGGGGCCGCGAAAATGAAAGAAATACGGAGTAGAAGCGGCAGCAAACAGAAAGAGCAAGAAGGTGATGGCAGGGACAGAAAAAGCAGGCTGCATCCGACGACACATGCTTTGAGCCGTGAACTACCTGGGCAGGCTCGATACGATGATGCTGTCTGACTCTGGACTCTGGACTCTGGTGGCTTCCTCGCCCCCTTGATCTCGCCCCCTCGTCGGTGGTTCGGCGTCGTCACCCTGCCTGCTGGATCTTTTGAGCGAGGGACGACACGGAGGTGACGGAGCTCTCGGTAAGGAGGGGAGGAGGAGAGGGGCTGCCCAAGCGCACAAGCTGCGGAACAAGACAAGACGAAGGCACGACTTCGCGAGAGCTGGAGAAGACTGGAGAGCTGTATGTACATAGCTGGGGGGTAGGCAGGAGAAGTGTACGTGGATGCACAGTGTGGGCAGAGCACTCTCGGTTGGCTGGGTGCTGGCGGGGACCATCAAGGTCCGATGTGGTCCGGTCAATGCACTAAAATTTCCAGCCACGCCACGCCTTCCTGCCTCACCCCCTTTCCCTTTTCGCATGCCCCAAGCAGGCAGTTACGTACCTGAGTGCGGCACCCCCCCCCCATCTCCCAGAACTTTCAGCATGTTGCAAGAACTTGCAACTTGCTGCATTGGTACATTCTCCCACCCGTGACCCGGCACTCTGCCGGCGTTTGTCTCCACCAGACCAAGAACCCCCCGAAGAAACTGCCTGCCAGCTTGTAGTAACTTGTGAGAGAGCGACGTTCCCGCCTGCCACAGTGGGCCCGCGTCTGTACGGAGTAGACCTCTCCTACTCCGTGGAGGGCAAGTCCCCGACGGAGACACAACCAGTTCTCCAGACAGGTACCTAGCGCCTCAGAAACAATAACACCAGAACATCATCGTCTTCCCGCTGCTTCGCTCCATGCGCCTGTCGTGTTTTGCTTTGGGCTCACATTCTATCTCTGGACGCCGTGGACGGTGGGGTTTCCGATCGCCTTGTTCGCATCCCATGCTCCCGACTCCCGAGTCCCCGTGCCCTTCTTGGTGGCCGCCGCCTGATCGACCCTTCGCCGAGTCTCTATGTACATTTGTCTGGGTTCCGTCCTCGATACCCATACTCCGGCTTCTCGTGTACTCCCTATCCCTCGTGTGCGCGTCGCCCCAGGTACCTACCTCTTGTCAAGTTGTCGACTGAGGACAAACAACGGACTAAGAAACACTTTGACCATCTTGTGGCCTTACCTGCTGCCTTCCCGACCTTCTACCTTCTAAGTTCTGTCCTTATTTACAACAACAACTTCACTCCCCCTTCCCATCGATTCCTGCGTATGTACGGAATAGTCCACAACCTCGACGCTTGATAAACAAACAATTGGCCCTGGACGAACGTTGCGTGCTCCCCTGGCCGCTCACGCCAGACTAATTACCTACCACGCCCAGCCAGCAGAAAAGCAGGCAAGGGACCCCGGTCTTTCCACTCTGCTCCCTGCACTGCACTAGCTTTGCAGCAAGCTTGTCATTTCGAGATACTTTACCACCTTCTCTCCTTCGCTCTTTTCGTCGTCGCATTCGACCTCACAGGACGCGGTGCTTCCATCAGCTGTCCTTTCTATCTCTTTTCTTCCTCTCGCGTTCATCAGCCGGTGTTCGTCGTCTTAACTGAAGCTCCAAGTCTGGCATATAGAAAATGCTGGATTCGTTTCAGTCTGACAACGATATCAGGTAAGACTGCACTTCTCAAGCATCACCATCGCCGCGCCTGTCTACAGACTTTGGCCCAGAGTTTTGTCGCAGCCACTTGATATTCACCATCTTTTACCACTCTCTCGACGTCACTCCAATACAGGGCCCCGGGCACCGAATGTTGGACATTCCACTTGCATGCCACTTGCATTCCATCGGATGTCATCTCCCTTGCCCTCCACCTGCTCATTCCATACGCGAACACGGCCCGCTTCCCACAACATCTCCTGGCGCGTCATTGTATGTAAATACAATGTCTAATCATTCAATCTTGTTGTAGCAGATTCTAAGGTCGAAAAAGCATCCGCCCAACTTTGTGATCAGCTTCAATCGCAAATCGAGACGCAAATCGAGACGCAAATCGAGACATCAAGTCTGCTCGCTTCAATCACCTACACGACCATTCACAAAGCCCATTGAGGGGCAGGACTGACTCAGTTCACTTTTTCCTGGATCAAAGCTCGCATCGACACATCAACATCAACACATATCTCGTGGTGTTTAGGCACTGCGTCCGGACTCCGTACGACCGCTCGGCTAGGACTGCTGTATCGGCACTGCTTCCTGGTGTGTCCGGGCTCGATGCCATAAGATCTTATCTGGGCGTTGATTGCTGTCGCAATGTTGAGTGACGGATTTGTAGACTTCAAGACGCGCGCGACTTACGAAATCACACCACATAATCAAATTTATGCGGGCTCATACGGATCCTATGCATCAAATCAACACACAGCACTATATCTGGACTCGCAAATGACTCCCCCAACAACCCCGACCGGGTCACAGGAGAACTTTTCTCCCGAGCCAGCAGGCCCACCCATCTTTCACAATTTTCTGAGGGCCTTCTATCCCTTTAACCCCGGTTACACCATATCAGACTCGAGTGTGACCTTGTCGTTGGAAGAAGGAGATGTCGTATTGGTGCATTCAGTTCATACAAATGGATGGGCAGATGGAACGCTGCTCGTTTCTGGTGCAAGAGGATGGCTGCCGACTAATTACTGCGAAGCCTATGAACCGGACGACATGAGAAGCCTGCTCAAGGCTCTGCTGAACTTCTGGGCCTTACTCCGGAGCACATCCATCAACGACAACAAAATCTTTGGAAACCAAGAATTCATGAAAGGCATCATTGCAGGCGTTCGATTTCTTCTGGTACGTTACGACACCCTGCTCCGCGAGGGTAAAAATCATTGGAGGCCGCCTATTGTGTTGATGAATCCTACAATTTCGGCACCAGCTAACCCTTTGACACCTAGGAACGAACTGCTTGCCTTAACAGAGAGTCAATCGTTATTCAAAGAAGTGATGGACTTCGCAAAGGCCGCAGGTCGCTGCTCTCAGAACTATCGGCCCTAGTCAAGACTGGAAAACGCTTGCAAGAGTCTCAGAATGGTACATCGTACCCTCAAGAGGACGCAAACGACATAATTGACGAAATGATTCTTCGAGCTTTCAAAATTGTCACGAAAGGTGTTCGCTTTCTAGACACATTGGAGGAAGAACGGAGGGCCCGAATTCCGGCTTCAGTCACCGTCATGGCTACCGTGGCCGAGGAGTCCTATGTCCCACCCACACCTCCAGCAGATCGATCTGCTTTCGATAATCACAAGCATGAAGACGAAGGCGAGGCCGACTCTCGCACTAACGCGACGGACGACTGGGGGTCTAATGCTGCTAATGCTGCTTCCGTGGACTCACATGAGCCCTCTGGGGGGTCTCATAGCCTCTGGAACAAACGCGGCTCATCACTCAATGCGCTGATGCATCCCAGTCCACTCAGCATATCAAATCAGAACCGAATGTTTGTGCAGGGGAGCTGTCAATCCCGTCGCCTATCTTCTCCCGGAATGGCACAGAGAATGTCACTTGCGGGACCATCCCCTCTATCGAGCTCGCAGCACCTCGTCTCCGAAAGGCTAAATTGCAGCCACGACAAATTCCTCTCCCATCTGGGCTCCTTCATTGGAAGGTTGCACTTGCAATCGCAGTCTCGACCAGAAATAGCTCTAGCCATCAAACAGTCTGCAACATCTGGTGGAGAGCTTCTCGCCGTCATGGATAGCGTCTGTCTTTACAACGGTTCGAATGTGGCTGTTTTGAGTCAAGTCCGTACTGCCATGTTTGAGCGGATACAAATTCTTGTCTTATCCGCTCGGGATACATTAGTCAATGCCGCAACCGAAGGCGCGGATCTGATTATGCCGCAAGACAATGGTATCTTGCTGATGGCTGCTACCGGCTGTGTTCGGGCCGCTGGAGAGTGCGTCGCGAAAACGAAGGCTGCCATCCAACGAATCGGGGATTTCGAGCTGGAGCTGAATGACTTCACGCTAGACATAGACCTTGGAATACTAGACGTTGCAGAGGACAGAGTCGCAATCTCATCTGTCGCGGAAGATCCGGAAGTATCTCGCGAAGCGTACGAGTCAACCGCGACGACATCATTACAGTCACTAGCACCCACATCTGATAAACCTCTTCCTCGCGTGCCTGAAGCTATTACTACGCCTGCCAACGAGACTACACAGCACGGTGTTTCTCCAGCATCTTCGCGGCCCTCATCGGCGCACGAGGACAACGTATCAAGCGTTGCATCATCTGTCTCGTCAATTCCTCCTGCGCTGCCGCCTCTACCCAAGCTCATAACATCTCTAAATGCATCCGAAGACTTCACATCTGCAATCGACTTGTCCTCCGTCGAGCAAGACGAACAAGCCTCTCAATACGATTCCTTGGTAGCTTCGAGCGCTGGAAGTAGTGCCACATGCCGCAGCAGACACTCAGTTATCAGTGTGGTATCTCAAAGCTCGACTCGCGCAACGACTCCAGAGCACTCACTCACACCTCGCAACCAGCCTTCCTTCTCAAGCTTGAGCGCCACCGGTAGCTGTTCACAAGCAGACGAGCAAGATGACGTAGAGACGAGACTGATGGAGAAGACCTTTGCACACGAGCTCATGTTTAACAAGGAGGGTCAAGTGACTGGTGGCTCTCTTCCTGCTCTAGTCGAGCGATTGACAACTCACGAGTCAACCCCGGATGCTACATTTGTCTCAACCTTCTATCTTACGTTCCGCTTGTTCTGTCATCCCCTTAAGCTAGCAGAGGCCCTGATGGACCGTTTTGATTACGTGGAAGAATTCCAACACATGGCCGGCCCCGTCAGATTGAGAGTTTACAATGCATTCAAGGGATGGCTTGAATCCCATTGGAGAGACCAGACTGATCGCGAGGCTTTGGAACTCATTATACCTTTTGCTGAGTCGAAGCTGATGTCCGTTTTGCCATCCGCTGGCCGAAGGCTGGTAGAACTTGCCAAGAGAGTCTCCGGCGATGGCCCTTTGGTGCCCCGACTTGTGTCATCTATGGGCAAAACAAACACCGCCATAGGGCATTTCATCCCTGCAGATACCCCCATGCCTGCTCCCGCGATATCGAAGGGTCAGCAACATCTCCTCACTTCTTTCAGGGCTGGAGGTAATGGCCCCACCATACTTGACATTGAACCTCTCGAGCTTGCTCGTCAATTGACCATCAAACAAATGAGCATTTTCTGTTCGATCATGCCCGAAGAGCTGCTGGCCTCGCAGTGGATGAAGAAGGGCGGCGTCGACGCACCCAACGTCAAGGCCATGTCCGCCTTGTCCACAGACATTTCTAACATGGTGGCCGAAACCATCTTGCAGCACCCGGAGATAAAAAAGCGTGCATTGGTCATCAAGCAATGGATCAAAGTCGCTCAGCAGTGTCTTGACTTGCACAACTATGACGGGCTGATGGCCATTATTTGTAGTCTGAATAGTAGCACCATCAGCCGATTGCGCAAGACCTGGGATGCCGTCTCTGCGAGACGCAAAGAGATTCTGCGACGCCTTCAAGAAATCGTGGAGCCAGCCCAGAACAACAAAGTATTGAGGACGCGTCTTCACGACCATGTTCCTCCGTGCCTTCCCTTCCTCGGCATGTATCTCACTGACTTGACGTTTGTCGATATTGGCAACCCAGCTACTAAGCAAATGTCTATGGGCACTGACTGTGAAGAGGATGGTTCCGGCGGGCTCACTGTTGTCAACTTTGACAAACATACGCGCACAGCGAAAATCATTGGCGAATTGCAGCGTTTCCAAATTCCTTATCGGCTCGTCGAGGTTCAAGATTTACAAGAATGGATCGCTGCACAGGTTAGACGGGTTCGTGAAGGCGATCAAGGAAACGTTCAAGTCACGTACTATCGAAAGAGTCTTTTGCTGGAGCCGCGTGAGAGCGCTTCTCGCCGAGAGTTGGAACCTCCGACACCTGCCCCGTCTCAGACGGGAGCCTCTCGAGGAGACCTGTTTGGCTGGATGACGCGCGACCGCAGTCACAGTACAGCTGCAGCTCAGTGCTGAGGTACCAACAGCTGCCTACTCTTGTGAATCGGACGTTATAGCGATATGTCTGTGTCTGCCTCGACGAAACGTTGCGACGGTTTCGATGTGCATCACATTCACGCACACACTTACCCCTACTTTCTCCAAATACCCACGACTCCTTATTTCTTATTCTCTTCTTCCTTATTTGATACCCCTGCTTTCATATTAAATTTTATTCTTCATGCATTTCCTCTTTACGTTTTCCATATTGTTTATTTGCTGTTGAGAACGAGAAAACGATCGTTGTGTACTAGGCAGCAATGACTGTCTGGAGTTATATTTGTGTCGAGAAGTTTTATAGCGATTTATCTGTCTGTTTTTGCGAGCACTCATACCACGCTTTTATGAAAATCGCACGATGTGCCGTCTGAAGAATCTTGGGTCGATTGGATCATGATGGCTGGACCTTACTCCACGGGCTGCATCAGGGAGAGGGAGCTTACGAGGCTACAAAGCCGGGGGCCCTGGCAATACAGACTGTACAGTACGCGTGGGGGCATTGACTATGTAGTACATAACGTTGTGCTAAAATGGCGTCTGCAATCGCTGCAAAGCGGTCTGAGTTCGTCATTCGCTGTGCTCACTCTTTCGGATGCTTTAAGACGGAAGTTGGAAAAGTCTTCTGCATATATTTGGTCTCTCGTGCTTCTCTGGTTTTGTTCAGGTTACGAGTGGTTCTCAACATGTCTGTTCGTTTAAAAGCACGAATGGATTTTCCAGGCGTCCAGGGGTTGGTTATGGGAAAGCTTTTTGTTTCAAGGACTGGAGGGAGCGGTAGGCATTGCGTTGGGGAAACAGCGATAATGATGACGGGCAACTCTATGTTAATAAACAATGGCCATTATGCAATTCTGTCTTAAGTCTCACGATCTGATATAATCACTGAATCAGCACTGAGCAGAGCTATTTTGTCTGTCCGGTTGCTTCTGCCGCCATGTGAGTGCTAACTTGCTATAAGCATAACAGTGTACGACTACGAAGGCCTCCCACTATATCTAGTGGATGCGGAAATCCGAGAACAAAGTTTAATTCGAGAACAGGAGAATGGGTGTGAAAGTCCCAATGTCGCCGTCCTAGATCTTCTCGTCTGCCTCATGAATCGGGCAATTGATGGAGGCTGATGTGAGTATCTACTAAGACTATTTGATAAGAATCAACGACATGAGACATGAGTTATGCGCCATTTTAATCAAGGGTGCCATGTTTTAGAATTATAATCGTAGGTGGCAGGTGCTATCTTATCAGGTACCTATGTAAACGTCCGAGTGAGTGAGTGAGTGAGTGAGTGAGTGAGTGAGTGAGTGAGTGAGTGAGTGAGTGAAGAGCACGTGAATAAAACTTTTTTTTGGCGCGACGGCCAAGTGGTTGTCGTGGCTTACCGTAGGTACTACCGGCTATCCGAGATGATCGCTGTTGCACAGAAGAGAGATGAGATGTGCTAGGTACCTGGTCAGTGGTGGTATGTAACATGTTGGTCAACCTGCTACATAGCTCCGCTACAAAAAAGCCGCAAACTGCTGACGTTGCGCCCATGTTGGGCCACCACACGCAATGGCTTCACTGGGACGTACAGAAGCCATTTTACATGCTAGACATGCGCAGTTGAATACGATACATTTGACCAAGCATTTAATTGACGTACGTGAATGAGGTGTGTTGACGCGACACGACGGAGAATGGAGATGTTTCGCTGTTTTTATGGAGGGGCGGACGGCCACTGTGGCCACTGGCCGCTTCAGATAACAGTAACCCTCTTAGGCTAGGTATACGGTATACCCTGTGAATGTGATAGCACCCAGCCAACGCCCCTTCGATAACGTCTCAGACCTCTTATATCTCTTTTCACGAAGAAGAGAGGCACACTCCTCCATTCAGGTTTCTGTTGGCAAGTCAATTCATACTATTCGCGATACGTCGTGGACGAATGGCTATTGTTTGTTCTTTCAGTGCAGGGGGTGCGAAACACAGTGTATACGAGGGGCCCTCTTCGCACGGTACTTTGTTCAACTTAGCGCAACCCCCACCCGACCGACGTCAGCTGGGAAGCCATCGTCGCAAGGCCACTCTATAATCGTGAGTCGTGACGGTGTTGTTCCTGACACTGGCTTATTCATGGAGGCATCGCCGCTCACTCGTCAGCCTCCGCCAGAGGTATTCACCCCGAAGATACTAGAGCTGTATGCAGCTCTATTTCAGGTTGGCTTCACATCTCTTCCCCTCAATGTTGTCGGTCCGCTAACATGTGCCGAAGGTACGGGTGGAACGTGCAGACAACGTGTAGATGATGCCCCGATGACTAAACCTCGCGTGCCCGACAGGATGACTACAATGGCGAAGAGAAGTCCGATGGCTTCTGGCGGGAATTCTTCCTATTACGGCCCGACCGTCGAAGCCTACAGAAAGCGCTGAACGACATGTCCCCGTCAGAGGTGCTATCGTTCGAGGGAAGGACGCGAGAAATATTTAGTCAAGCTGTTGCAGCTGTTCAGAACGGACAAGACCTTGCGGCGCAACATGCTCTCGATGTGAGAAAGAGCATTGTTCATGATGGGAATAAGAGTGAAAAGAGGTCTCTTGGCTAACGTCGTCGTAGTCTCTGAGTATCTTCTTCTCCTGTCTGCTCTCCAAGAGATACCCCCATCCGAGCTCCGACATTATCACTATTTTGGCCGGCCTCGATCACATTGATGCCGTATTCACCGATTTTACGAGCACTTTTGAGTTGATTATTCGAAATGGCGAATCTTGTGGGTGCCTTTCCACTCCCGCTTCATTGTGTCCAGTCCAGGAGATGGCTGATGCTTGACTCAGTACCCACGAGACACAAAGCAATCAAAGTGCTCCTTGCCATTACTGCAGGCGCCTATCAAACTACCCTGTTTACTTACTTGATTCAAAGAGACTTGTTTCCCGCTGTTATGAAGGTATTTTCACTTTGTCTCCATCTAAGAACATACACGAAATAAGTTCTCATCACCGCGTTGGACAGTTTGTGCAGGATTCGGAAACGCCAGGGCAGATCATGGAGGCGTTTACTCTTCTTGGCGTACTGGCCAACTACAACAAATTCGAGTTTCAAAATCCTTATCAGACTCGCTTCAACGACTTTGTTAACGAAGCTACGATTCGGAAAACCATACACTCTGTTGGATACACGTGCCAGGCGCTTCGGCTGGACTATCTTAATATTCAGGACGATCTTCCAGAAGGCTGGACCTTGAGTAATACCTTGAGTCTAATTGGCCTCGGCCTCATAACACGGGGTCCAAGGCCCGAAAAGAAGCCTGTGTACGATGCAGAGACTGCTAAAGAACTATTCTCTAATTTGTACGTTGACAGGCCCATCTCTCCTCCATAATCAAAAGTTCTTATAAGCTGACTCTCCATTGATGACAGACCTGGCGAAAATGCAGCTATTCTGCTAGCGACATATGATTTTGCCCATGTCAATAAGCTGTTCTGCCTAAATTTTGTGACTCTGCCTGGTGAGCAGGGCAATGAACGGCCTATTGCCAGCTACTTATCTCTCACGTCCTACCTGCTTCAACACGCCCATTTGTCGCAGCGGGCGTCCTATTACGCGCATTTGAATCTCATGGTGTTTCGCTTACTCATTGAAGATCCCGTTGTTTGCAAAAAGATATGCAGCGACGAATCGAAAGCTTACGTGCGTCTATGTAGACACCGGCAGCCGTTTCTGCCGTTAGTCAAGGGAGAGCGAGTGCTTGCGGTCAGTTTCCTCGATTGCATGATTGACGGGATCAATCACAATTTGAGACGTCGTCTGGACGTCAGTCTCTACACAGTATGCTTGGGCATTCTGCTGCGCATCATCTCATACCTGTCGCGGTCAAAAACGCGACTAACCTACCATTGGCCAGAGTTCTTCAGGTCTCTGTTGTCACTCGTACGCTTCTTGGCGACCTACACATCCGACTTGAAAAACCTAACACATATCAACACACTACTTGACCACGTGGTCAATCTCCTCGCCCTATCACTATCCGCCGGGGAAGCATTTCTGCCCACTTCAGCAGCATACGATGACTTGTTTTACAAGATTGTCGAGTCGGGGGACGTGCTGACCCGTTTCAAGAAAAACTACGCATTGCAAAACAGGAAGAGTAACTCTATTGACACGCTCATCAGTGTCAGCACCCATTACAAGCAGCTTCTACCAGAGGGGGGCGGCTTGAATGCGAAAATCAAGCCAAACAACTTGACCACGCAGCAGGTCACAGAGATTATCAAACAGGGATATGAAACTTTGAGCATACAGGCCAAAGAAGGCCTCGACAAGTGGGATAATTTTCGCGAAGCAGATGAAAGGACACTGTTGAAGAGGATGGCTAGGGCGTCGGTTGGCGATGTCCTCAACATGGTGGAAAAGCAAATATAGAACAGATATGTTATGACGGGTAGTGAAATGCTGCACTGGGATTTATCTATCTATACGACAAGAGAGAATATCAGAGAGAGAGGACAACGATTATGGCCCCCGTCACCGCGGAATCGTGCATTAGCCCCCTTTTTATAGGTATGCTAGGAAACAGTCCAAACGCAAGAACAAAGGCTGCCTCTCTCCGAGTCGGTACCTCTCGCTTGTAGTGGATCGATCTGTTCCCCATTTGACGCCAAATCGACAAGACTTGTATGTATGCTGAAGAGATCTGGTGTTTAGATGAAGACTACAAGTGCAGTATGAACAATCCATCTGTCAGCCACCAGATGGCTTTCTCGAGCTCAGCATCTGATGTGTTCTTCTCTGTTTCGCGACGAGTACTCGGAGACGTGGCTGTCCTAAAATACTTGACTTACTTTATCTCGGCCAAGACTTTGCATAGATCCCGGCCTCAGCAATTTTCCACATGCATGTTTTGTTGATGGCTCTATCAGTGTGAAGCTTAATGGTTATCCTGGAACAATATTGATGAAACATCACATAGGAGGCTTAGCTTGTCGAAAGTATGTGCAAACGGATAGTGATCATGAACTGTTGTCAGTTTCATTTAGGAATCATCACGACCTGGTATCAAAATGCTAACAGTAAAACACTAGAAACACGTGGACTAAACCAACGCCGTAAACCGAAATTTGCGCCTAACCCCTCCAAATGAAAAAGCAGAAGAAAAAAAGACATCAAAAGGTGTGGTGGAGGATACGTCTCCAAGCAGGCCATGAGGCAACCTTGGCACGGAAGGCGTTGATCTCATCCCAGTCCACTTCGCGTCGGCCGGTGTCCATGTCCATATGTTCTGTACGGAGCCAGCCTGTACGTTTCCACAAGTATCCGACGAGCCAGAAGAAGAGCACGACGGGGAAACCAAGGTAGGACTTGAAGAAGCCTTCGACGGTGCCCATTCCGGACTTGCCAGGGGGCGCGACAATTGCGGTGTAAAACTAATGTGGTTGTTAGAAATGGACGTCTAATTTGCAGGCATGACTGCTTCTTCTGCCTTGGTGTTGAAGTGTATCTTACCTGGGCTATGAGAACGAGAATGCAGAGAATGAGGCCAAGCCAAGAGCCATAGACACCGCCGATGGCCTTGAAGGGGATCTCATCCAAAGTGTGACCATGGTATTTCCAAGCCTTTCGGAAGCGGATGTGCGCGAGACAAATGGAACCCCAGGTGAAGAGAGCGGCCAGTCCAGATAGCGCGAGAAGCCAATCGAAGACGACAGCACCTGAATTGTTCAAGCTCACGAAAGCGATGAATCCGCAGAGAAGAATCGCAATCACCGCGGGGAGAGGACGACCGGACTTGTCGATGTAGGTAAAGAGCTTAGGAGCATACCCTTGCTGGGCCAGAGCAGTCAGAGTCCGCGATCCACCATACACACCAGAGACACCAATGGACAAGACAGAGGCCAAGATGACGATATTCATGAAGTGGTCAAATCCTTTCAGGCCAGCGTATTTGCCCACTAGAACAAAAGGAGATGCCTTGACGTCCGCGTAGGCTGAGTCTGAGAGAAGAGCAGGGTCATCAGGATTGATGAGGAGACCCACGAAGAACAGACCGAGGATATAAAAGATTGTGATGCGCCAAAACACCTGCTTGATGGCGCTGGGAAGAGCCTTGACCGGGTTCTTCGCCTCCGCGGCAGCAAGGCCTACCAACTCAGTTCCGGAAAAGGAAAAGGCAGCAGTGACGAAGACGGCGCAGAAGCCCTTGAAGCCGTTCTTGAAAGCACCGGGATCGTACCAGTACCGAGCGCCCCAGTATTCGTTGTATCGACCAGACTTGGGACCGCCGCCGAGGACAAGGACGAAGGCAATGATCATGAAGATGACGGTAGCGCTGAGCTTGAAAAGGGATGCCACGAACTCTTCTTCAGCGTAGCCCAGGGCACCGAATAAGTTGATGATGACAATGGCGGCGAGGAAGACGGCTATCCAGACACCGACGGAGATGTCCTCATTCCAGTACTGAATGGTGAGACCGCAGACGGTTAATTCGAGAGGCAGGACGGCGGCCCACTGAAAGACGTAGTTCCAGCCCATGGCGAAGCCCCATGAAGGGTCGATGAAGCGGGAGGAGTAGGTATAGAAACCACCAGAGACGGGGTACATGACAGCGAGTTCACCGAGAGCGTAGACTAATCACGAAAGTTTCAGTCAGCGCCTGTTGAGCTGGAGTGGAAAAAGGCTGGGTTCGAGGCAGTCCAGTCAACCTGGCAATTTTATTAAGGAGAATACGCAACATACCGACATTGAACATCATGATACCAATGATGAGAAAGTCCACAAACAGAGTACCGGGGCCCTGCACAGAAACAATGTGTTAATAATCGAATGATGGCCGAACAAAGACATTGGATCTGTCATGGAATGCAACTTACACCTTTACTCAAAGCGGAACCAGAGCCAACGAAAAAGCCAGCCCCAATGGAGCCACCGATAGCAATCATGTTCAAGTGTCTAGCACTCATGGGACGCTCAAGCTCGACATAACCGGCCCCATAATGGGCCTTCTTGAACGACTCCAGGCTCAGGCCCGTCCGGGTCATGAAGTCCTCATGTCGAGCCACATCCGTACTTCCAATCACCTGAGAAGTGCCTTCCAAGGTCGTGGTCTGCCCCTTTTCCAGGACACTGGAGTCGACCACCTCATCTTTGGACGACATGATGCCGAGTCTGAGTATTCTGCTTGGGTTGTCTGCTCCTCCGTATATGTAGTTTTATATGGAACCCGACGAGGACAGCAGCAAGGATAACTGCGGCGTCAGGCTGTGGAGAGGGCCGAGGGAAAGGAAAGAAAGGAGGTCACGAGATATGAAAAACGGAGAGACAGATAGAGTGAACGGCGCACAAGAGAGGGATATTGTCCACATTTAAAAGAATGGCAAAGATATGGACTGTTGGACTTCTGGAGACGGCGCGGAGGGTGGAGGAACGACTACATAGGTACCTAGGGACATACTACCTACTCTTTCATTGAGATGACAATTAGGATAACAATTAGGGGGATATAACTTGCAACTTTGCAAGCAGATCGTTAGTGCCGAACTTGCCAGTAAAGCAGTATGTATGTACCTAGGTAGGTAATAAAGCTGGTATCAAAAGTCCATCCTTGGAGCTTGTGAGGCATTTGGGGGAGAGGAGCGCCCGGCAGGGGTGCTCGGGACTTTGACCTGGGGAGAAGTGGCTACGATAAGTGGAAGAAGACGGGAAGCATCCAGATCCGGTAAAAGAGGCTTTCTCCCCAGGTGGCGGTTTGGGCACGGCGTTGAAGTATAAGCCAAAGTACAGATTAGCTCTGTGGCAAATGCGGTTGAGCTCTCTGAACGGCCGATGAAGCGGGTCTGGAGGCGGCTGGCAGACCTGACACGAACTCGGTTGACTTGATTGAGATGAGATAAGTCATGCTTGGAGTAGACAATACGCGTGGTGTTTTACGAACTTGATCCGATATGGAGGACGTTGAAAGCAAGGGCAATTTGGATACGTAGTGCTTTAAGCCTAGATTGCAGTAATATGGCGATGGAAGAATCCCCGAAATATCCGCCAGAACTTAGAAGGCGTGCTCATGCTGCGACGTGACTGACAGATATGTACATCGATACAATCATCAAGGCAAGATGCACGGAACATCTAGCCAAAGAAAGAAGTACATACCTAGTCCTTCTTCTGATGGCCAACAAAGCCAAAGGACGGCGGCCCAGACTTGGGTCACGGGAGTCTGGAGTCTGGATACGGCCCACCATTGGACATGCTCGATCAAATTTCGAACTTGGCCAAACTGTCAATTCTAAATTCCCTTTTTTTTTCCCCACGACGCCCAAAACACCTCAAAACCATGCCCAAAGGAGACAGTATCCCGTATTCAGGTATTTGATCTTGCCGTTTACACGTTTCAATCCTTTTTTCGCCTCTTTTCATGGCCATATCATCGAGCGCGACTCTGGAAAGACCCAGATGTTGATGTGGGGCCTCCACTTGTAACGTAGAGGTACTTAAGGTACCTACTGGGTACATACATTAGGTACCTACGATTACTTGGTCTCGTATTTATTGGTGACATGGAGGTGAAGAACTGTAGCTTAG
>SRQH01000122.1:0-53988 GCA_018360345.1 Claviceps sp. LM84 group G4 | reverse complement strand
CCCCCCCCCCCCCCCCCCGGGTGCCCCCCGTTAGTTCCCAGAACACGTTCCGAGAAAGTGACTCCGATGACTCGATTCAAAACAGACTATGGTCTATGCGGAGTAGACAGAGAAACTTGAAAGACGAGATATGCTCATCATCTACATACCTGCCTCTCCGTATACATATTCGGATAATCGGATTCCGGAATCGCCCTTGCCCGAATTTTGTACCGCCCTTGTCCAGCTACCTTTTTCGGTGCAAACTAAATTACAATACGGAGTATGATCATGTCATTCCCCAGCCGTCGCTCAGAAGTCCGCTGCTCCGTGTCGAATCCCGTGAGTCGGGTAATACCAGCCCACGATAAGGAACAAGGCGCGCCACTCGCACTATAGGTAGGTACATACCTACCTTACCTACTCCGTGAGTCCGTAGTCTCTCCCGATCAAAGGCCCTGCCATGTGTGGGGTGGACTGTACCCAGCCGTATGATGTGGCTTCGATGTACAATAATATAGTATGTAGGTACATAATGGCACCCGGTGCGTTTTCCTCTGTGACTACAGAGTACTACGAAGTCAACTTGGTAATAGGTATACATATATGATAATATGACCAGTCCAGCTTGTCGACGACAAGGCTCGTCTCTTGTAATTTGCGCGGCGGTCTGCTCACTGCTCAGAGCTCTACAGACTACACACCTGCCCCCTTGGGCCCTTGGGCCCTTTCCGGCCGAGTCTACATACGGAGTAAGTGGGAAGGTAAAGAACGCCCGCTCCGTACGATACGATACATATGCACATTGCAGAGCCAATGCAGGATTGCAGGTTGGCTGCTATGTGCACTGCGCACCATACCCGCAGTGGCTTGACATATCACATGGCTTTCTTCCCTATCCCGATGCCGCCATGCAGCTGCCACGCTACTACACGCGACTGCCGCGACTTTTTGCCGGTAACGACAAGATATGTACTGGTCATCTCGTGTCCTGGTTTTGCGTAGGTAGTCGTGTGAGACAGGTCACAGGATTTACAGGAAGCGCTCAAGGCCCTTACGTATCCTTCTTTTGCTTCAAACTGTGTCACGTGTGTGCCTCGTGAGTCGCTCCAAGAGTCCAATCCCGTCGTTCTGATAAAGATCGTGGGTACCGGTATATGTACGCTGTACGGACTCACGGAGTAGGTACGGTGAAGAAGAGACCACTTTGGTTGGTGTTGGTCCCTCAATAATCAATATACATAGTGATGCATCACGGAGTATGTAGCTCTTTTCGTCAGATAACTGGCTACATACTCCGTACATGGTCGCCGACTCGCCTAATGTCGCGACTCACCCGCTTTTCTCTTTCTCTTTCTCTCTCTGTTTCTCCTTTTCTTTTTTATTAGTGTGTTGTCTCAAATCGCATTAACCCGTTCACACAGCAAGCACGTTCCGAGACCAGTAAAATGGAGGCCAAGTGTGTCAACCTTGGATCCATGAGGGGGAGCCTGGAGGGGGAAAATGCCTCATGTCCAAATGCCCCGTCGCACGACCGCTGAGTCGCTGACCAGGCTTTCTCTGCCCTTTTTTTCTCACCAGCGCAGAAAAGCAAATCAAGCCAAAAAAAAAAATGAACGAGTTGGTACATAGTGGTACGGCGGACGGCAACTACCTAGGCGCGGCGACGGTGTACACTGTAAAGTTGTTAACTTTTCTTGCCTTCCCGCGCGTCAATCTGGAGTGCATGTATGTACATACCTCCAAGGTATCATGGATGTCTGTCCCCCAACAACAGATGTCCCGGGGTACCCATTGTGCTTGCATTACTGTTGCATACATAACCTGGCATTTATATGCACTGACCCGTCTTTGCACTAGGGTCTAGGGCCCATGGCGATGGCATGGCGTGTTGCTGCTGGGCTGCCCTGAGCTGCTGTGACCTGTCCTCCCCTGGTCGATGCCATGTTCGTTGAGACGGGAGAGCTAACGCACCAACGACATGAGCGGCAGCCCCTTCATTCAGATCATTCAGATCATTCAGATCATTCAGATCGGGCAAGACCAAGATCCGGAGGAGTCAACGTCTTGTTGGTCTCTCTTATTGATGATCCTACCCAGCATCTCATCATTGTACTCCGTACATAGGTTTCTTCGGACAGCGCGAAAAGCGCTCACGTTCCTACCTTATGTCTGCCTGCCTATCTGCTTCAACTTCGGCTGGGGCAACGTCTGCTGATTGGCGATGAGCTAGCTGTACGTAATCTTGATATACATAGGTACCTAGGTAGGTACATTAGGTACATATGTACATACCTCCTACTCCGTAGATCTGACCAGCCCTGTGTGGGTCACTGGGTTCCCGGTTGGCTTAGGTACCTAGGTACCTGGTAGGTAACTTAAAACCAGACTGGAGTGGGAGAGCCGCCATGCAAGGGATATTATGTATGTACAATTAGGTACCTAGGTAGGCCAGCATGACCGGGACTGGATTTGGGGTTCCCTCAGAATCCCCCAATAAAGCCAATAAAGCCTCTGCAAAGAATCAAGATTCATACGTCGGCCAAGCGAGGGTTTAGGGCAGCAAACATGACAAAAAAGGGTCAACGAGTGATTTGAATCCATGTTTTGTCCAGTCTTTCCTTCACTGCGTCAACTTGAAGGTGTCGTTCATCGCGCGACCGCGAGTAGATATCTTGGTGTGAACGGAATCTGAGTTGCATAATGCCAAGTGCCGGTCCATGCATGTCGGCCCGGATGTCGGCATCATGCCTCTCGAGTCTCTACTCTCCGTACATACCTGCATTAATTAATACATATACCTACATACCTACATACCTTTCCAAGCTTCCGAGGCGGTTGCGCGTTCGAATCGTTCGAATCCACAGCCAGAGCAGGTAGGTAGGCCATGTGCAATCTAGGTACATAGGCGTGGTATGTTTTTTTATCGCAAAGCGATAGGCGTCCTGTGGCCACTAGTAACTACAAAGACGCGATGTCGACAATGGAATCATGGATGGCTATCTGAGGTGTCCTAAAAGGACGCCACTACAGGTATGTACGTAGGTATGAATGAACTTGCAGCAGGGCATACATACATACATACATACATACATACATACATACGTACATACGTACGGTAGAACACGACCACGATTGCTCTCGCATCCGCTGCCGATCCATTATTTAAGCATGTGCAACACGCTCTCAGCCTTCCATGTATGGCGCCTCGTCACGATAAAGTTTCGCATGTTCTTAATTAAGTAAGAACCGAAGCCGGTTCGTTGGTCCGTCAATGCTTTTTTGACGCGCTGCAGTAGGTATTCGCGCGCACGTCCATTGGCCCTCGAATGAATTGTCACGAAAAAGTTATATTGGCCGTGGTAGGCTGTACTTGTAGCGTTTGTCCAACGGCCGCTTCGATTTTTTTAATTTGTTTTGGGGGAGAATCGTGTGTTTAGGTCACGGGTCGTCTAGATATCACTTGCAAGTTGCTCATCGTACTCCGTACAATCTTGATTGACTGAATTACCTCCACTGGCACCTTAAAATTCTGGCTTTTGGCGCGCTTGGGACTTGCCATGCCCCATGGGTTGTAACTTGTTAGGCCAAACTCCAAGAAAGTACATGTGCGGGCCGAGCAACGAACATACGATATGGGCTACTACTGGTGGCTCTAGTGGATGGATCGACCAGCGGAAATTGTCTCTCCACCAGTGCACGATGATCTTTAATCAATCTCCGTGATTCAAACCTGACTTGTCCTGCTATGTAGACATGTAGATTGCTTCTGGTCACGGCATAGGGTCACTTAGCTTCATGATGGTGCCGCAAAGACGTGGTCGGCGTTCATTGGATTACTTACTACATGTCTCGTTTCCACCAGTCTTCAGCTAATTGCAAGGTCGTTATTTTATTACTCGTCCAGAAAGCTGAGTCGCTCTGTGGTTGGAGCTCAGCCAGGACTCAGGACTCAGGAGGCCAAACTTGCCCAATCTCAAACCGCTCCGAATAACTGAACAAGGGACTTCAACAAGTCAGTCTGGGACCCTGGGTCAGATTCATCATTCTTGTTGCATTTCTCTCCGTGGCTCACACACCTACGGAAGAGCGTGTTCAATGTTGCTGGCCGCCTTGTTCCCCTCCATCATGATTCATTAGAATTAGGCGGGGCAAGCTGATGGAACAGGCAAATCAAATTGCCCTTCTTCACCGAAATCAGCACAGCGTATTGTACTCCCTCAGTCTCCGTATGTATGTGAACTTGTGAAGTGGTGTGGTTGTAAGTGGATGCCCAGATGGGTTCTGGAGGGGGCCAAATCTGAGGATCTGATTGCTGCAGCCTGCAGCGGGCATGAGCATCCCGAGCGGGAAGGCTTTCTACGGGGTAGGGAACGTTGAATGACCAGGATTTGTACCTGTACTTGTCAATTCCCACTAGCAAGTTGCAACCTGTTGAAACGGCTGAACAGGGGCCCCCTTGGCCGTTGTGACTGTCACTCTAAGATCTCCATGATTGGCCATGGTATGGAGCGATAGCCGCTGTGTGTTGTCATGCAATGCAAGTGCTCAAGCCAACATCGTCCATCTTCCCGGTCGGGGTGGGCGGACGGAAAACGCACAGCTTCTGCAGGGACTGGGGAATCCGGAATCGCTACGGAGTAGGTATGTACGGAGTATATGTACATACAAAGCTGATGTGCCGCTGGCTTGCTGGCTGGAGTTCTATTTTGTGGATAAGGATGTCTGCCTAGTGAGACCTGACCGGCTGGACGGGGTGTGTTAAAATGACGGTTTCGACATGCCATGTTCATACGATTACGGAGTATTGCGAACAGTCATTAAAATGCTGCGAGATTGTCAGTCTCGGCCAAAACGGCGGGTTCGTCCGGACTCTGATACACTGAAAAAAAAAATGACGAGGGCGTCTATGAGTACATACCTATGTTGCTCGGATTACGAATTGAAGCCATTGATGCGCGCCTGGAAGCCTAGATCACGACGAGAACCATTGATTGCAGTCAAGTTCTCGGATCTATGCTACGTGTGGCCGCAATTATTTTCGCCATTGTTATGAACTGGAAGCCGTGCAGAGAGCTACCTGCTATCTCCCAGCCTCGGTATTTTGTAGAATTGATTTATGTAGGTACATAGGTATGTATGTACCGAACCAGCTGTCATTTGAGACACTTGGAGCAAAAATGTCGTGTCTGATTTTGAGAGGCGTTGTGCTCTGTGCTTGGCCATGTGTTCGTTGAGCCCAAGACATGGCTCGTGAGTCGTGGGTCTGCAACCCCGTGGAATATGGCAGACCAGACACAAAAAATTGGTGGCATCTTACGGAGTAAAAGTTATGTACATATGTAGTCGTCTTCCTGCCACCGAATATCGCCAGGCTGAAACGAGCTGATTAGCGAGACGCCATACGTATACTGCGGGCGAGACTTTGCAGTTGCGTCAGGCCCCAGGGTAGCCGTGATCTTGCAGTCGAGATCAACATTTACATTGTATCTGTGATTCAACGTCGAGGACGAGACGGGGCGAATTCCGGTAGCTGAGATGGGAGAGAAGATGGGATAGGAGATTTAGATTAGGAGGTTGGACAAAGCATCGCATGGGTGGGAAAATGGAAGACGGAAGACACAAGAGTCAGCGCCGTCCAATGCGCTTTGTTGAGGAAGGAACCATGGCGGCCAACCTTTTCCTCTCTTGCCTCACTCCAATGCAATTGAAGTTCAAAAGCCGAGTTGTTGGACATCTGCTCCAGTCGAATGCCACTTCATCCGATGGATATACGAGCGTTCATGGTCAACAGATGTTCTCACTGCTCAGTCACCTCGGTGCCTCTTGAGTCTTGCACCATCGAGCAAAGTAGCGGTGTGATAGAGGGTCGTCCCAAGGTTACCTGATGGCGCGCTGTCTCAGCCACTTGTCCACACCCTCAGAAGGCGACTGGGTGCCATCTTGGGACACGTTGGCTGTTGTGGAGCAGGAGACGCAGAGGAGCATGGACGACAAGAAATCACAAGGCACCAGACCAAGCAAGGGCCGTCGGTCAATGGTACCCTATCGAGCAAAAGTAAGCATGTGGCATTCTGCAGGAGTACGCACACCTGTAGATTTTGAGTGTCGAACCGCCACTAGACTTGCATGCATGACCACGGCGCGGATCGACGGCAGTTTCGGTAGGGATGGATCAGACTGGAAACTGGAAACTGCAAGCTTCATGGACGGGAATTCTTCGAAATGCATCGCGCGGTTGCATTGCGCGATTTGCAACTACGCGCCAAAAGGCGTAGATGCCGCCGGGGCTGTCCGCACCTCCCGCATGTTCAGTCGGAGGAGACAACATGTCAATCATCATGAAGCCGAAGCCGACACGCTTCTAAGTTTAGCTCTTGAAGTATGAACATCTAAAGCGGGTGGAGTGGACAATATACCTAATTTAGGCGTTCCGTTTGGTTTTCTGACGCGGGTCGACACCTCGGCTCGGTCAAAAAGGATTCGAAACAGGTCTGGCCACCTACTCCGTACCTACTCCGTAGATTCGACGACCCCAGCACGGCCGATGCAAGATGTACGCCGCGGCCTGGGTGCATGAGCTCGCGCGAGATTGTCTTGAACCCTCAAGGGATAGGTAGTATGGAGTCGCAGCATGCACGATCGCGGACTCTCCCGACGCAGCGCGGCTCGACGATGTTGGCGGCAAAATTCTCCACAGCGTGGCAGAAAGTGCGTGGCGAGTCTGCGACATGATGGCTTGGAGAAGCCGTTGGAGCCGCATGACCCCCACCTTGGGCGGCCGGCTTTTGGCCCTTGCTTGCTTCTTTTACCTAGGTACCTACCTACCTGTACCTAGGTACATACCTAGGAGGTATGAACCTAGGTAGATACTGCCCAGCCCCTGGACCGTACCTATGTATCGAGTCGACGTGTTCGCGCTTTTTTTCTGCCATTTTACAGAGTACAGTGTGTAGACTTCAGATACATAGTACTAGAGTATCTGCGTAGAGTACGGAAAACAGCGTATGGAGGACGAAGTCTGATAGGTTACAAGGTATTACTTACGCAGCCATGTGCACCTAGTAACCTACGGAGTACAGATACTTAGGTAGGTACATGGCTAGCGGCCAAGTACATACCTACCTACCTACTCTGTACATCACGGAAAAGGTCGGCGAATTTGCACAGACGCAAGCCACCCACCAAAGGCAACTGCCCGCCACAGCATGCTCTGGAGAAAATGCCTGCTCTTGCTACGGACCATGGAGTTCTTGCGAGACAATGTCAATGTCTCCTAGTTAGGCAAAACTGAAGAAATCGTGCGGCGACGCGTAGCGGAGGCGCACATTTCGTGTTTGCCTCTTTATGCTCGAGTTTTCAGTTCACATATGAGGGTATGGTGTGGAGCCTTCCTGCCTACTCCTCTTCCCATTGGTCGGTATCCTCAAAAATTAAACTATCACGTGATCTTTTTTTTTTTCACACATCAGGTGACCTACTTTTTCACGCATTTCACTTTTGCCTATTCTTGGCGCGCAGTGGCACAGCTTCGCGTCACGGCATTTTTTTGCCCTCTCTGAAGGGCCCGCATGGAGTTGCGAAGCACGATGTCTGAGAGCCATGCTACGAAGAGGGATATATGTACGTACAACGGTACAAGCACAAGCAAGGCGCTGCAATGCAATGCAAAGGCATAAACAGATGCAGATGCACATGCAGATGCACACGCTCATGCATGCGCATGCATGGCAAGGCAGGACAAGGCGAGGCGAGGCGGGGCGATGGGGGCTACATGGATGATGGATCATGGCACACAACCGCCAGACAGGTACATGTATGTATCTACAATTCTACATATCTCCTTTACTCCTGCATATGCATGCCTCATTCAACGGCAACGACAACGGCAACGACATCTACGAAAACAGAGCAAGCATCAAGTAGCTTGGAGGACCTGCGAGCATCGATCAAACCCGCTGCTTCTGACGCAATACGAGCGGTGGGCGTTGCAATGGTGATTGTGATGGAATGATTAAGAATAACAGCGGTAAGCCAAGGCGGTCCAAGGCAACCCAAGGAAGCAACACTGAGCCGCCATGGAGCTCGAATAGGACATATTAAGCGACGTATCTATCCAGTGGATAGATATCCACCACGGAGAGTCAGTCCTGACTCCTGAGTACACGCTCTTTTCTGCCCAAATAAAACCAAATCACGAGATTTTGCACACAGTTGCTGGCCGAAATGACGGCAGACTTGCTTCAGAGCCGATCTGAACCCATCCTTCGCCTGAAGCGCAAACATCACCGAACGCTTGGCCAAAGTGGCGGCTCAGTACGACGCTGGTTTGACCGATCCACCCACGTCGTTGTGAACTTGTGTCGTTGCGAAGACTCACGCCGCCCCTGTCATGGCGACGACGGCGGCCATGGAGGGCATCCTGGACTTTTTTCGGAGACCCAAGTCAGCGCGGTAACTTAAAGAGAGGGGGTGGTCGGGGGGAAGGGGGGGAGAAGAAGGCCATGTGGAGTGGAAGGCCTTGCTCTGCTGCCCTGGAAGCCCCAACCTCGTCTTCTTCTTTCTGCCTTCGTCTGTCTGCTTCGTCTGCTTCGTCTGCTTCTGGCGTGGGCTTTTTGACGGGAGTACATACATAGCATCAACGATATCATTGTGCGCATAGCGCCTTCTATTGGAAGATGCCGTTCTATGCGCGCCACTGAGTTGAAGAACATTTCGAGCCGTCCTTACTGGCTGGCAGTGGCAGTACTCCGTATGTACCTAGGTACGTACTCCGTAATCTCCTCCGTAATCCCTGCACGCAAGCTGGCGCGCTATGGATCCCTCGTCCCGTGCAGCCGTGCATCGAAAGGTCAACCCACATGGATAACCAACCTCCTCCGTCAGAGAAAAGAAAAAGAACTGGAACTAATAAAATGGCTACCTACCTATGTACATACTCCTACTCCGTACTCCGTAGAGGCCACAAAGCGAGAAAACGGTCAAAAGACGTTGCAGCGGAGCAGCGAAACGGTGAGCCCCGGGCCAAACACACGCCGCGTCGAGGAAGCCGCAGCGGAAGAACAAATGTCGACTTGCATTCCGGCCAATCAGAAGTCAAGGTGTGCATAACATACTCCGTAGTATATTCAACTCTCTCTGGCACCGATAACGTTCCATTCTGACGTCCAGATGTGATCACCTTCGTAGACTTATTGACATGGATTGACGGAGCAGAAGCCACCAAACGCCACCGGATATTCAACGGCTTTACTCTGTATCTTATTCTCGATGTACGGAGTATGTATACATACATACATTATACATACCTATCACAACTCCGTAGTCGCAGAGCTGAAAGACGGTCAATGCAGCGACGCGGTCAAGCATGCGCGTTTTTCTAAACCAGTCTTGCGTCATTTCCAAAAAAAAAAAAAAAAAAAAAAAAAAAAAAAAGATGCAGGCGCCATTGGGCATGACCACGTGCGAGCGCCGCGGCCATGAACAAAGAACTCTTCTCCATGAAAGCAGATTGTCGCGCCGAGAAGACGCACGACTTGATGGCGCGCGTCTTGCTCCGTGACCTTAACCCAAGTACCTACATATGTATGTACATACATTAGGTACCTACATATGTACTCCGTACATACCTCCTACTCCGGATACCCCACTGAAGGCCTGCCCAGAACACCTATTATGTACCTAGGCAGGGTACCTATGAGTGATGACACCTCAGCTACTATCTCTCCTCCAGTCGGACAAACACACTGCTTACGGAACAAAACATGATGCTGAGGGGCAATGGGGCGGCAGACTTTCGCGGTTGTTGTGAACAGCCACAATGGCAAGCAAGTTGAAGCAACTTCTTGGCGACATCTTGCTCGGCATTACATCCATACGTCGATTCGAGGACGAACCTGGCGGCGAGGGACAACCTGCAGACAAGGCAACCAAACGTCTTGGTGCGAAGCGGCAATGATCTTCATGCGGTTCGTTATCCAAAAGAGCGAGGCAGGGAATGCAATGCGAAGCAAGACACGGCAAGACAGGGAAAGAGACGACGACCTACCTACGTATCAATTACATGAACAGACAGACACAGCACAACGCGCAAAAAACAGAATATCCAGCCGTGACTGGATGGCAACCTGGGCCCGATTTTGACTGGAGCTTGATTAGAAAGGAGCCATTCAGAGAAGACAGCGACACGGCACAGTAGATACCTGGTGTCCACCCTCTAGGCTCCGTACTCCGTACATACCTCGTCAATGGTCACTTCGAAGGCTCTAGCCCGTGAGCTTCCATGGCATGATGAGATTGGAGGGTGGTTTGTAGTTGAGTAATAAGTCGAGTCGGGGGGAGACAACAAGTCGCAGTCTGGAAACGACCAGAGGCGTGTTCTCTTCGGCTTTCTTTTTCTTTCATGTTTTGTTTTCTTTGGCCTTCCTTTGCCCGACGATCAAAGTGGTTGGTTTTTGCGACAAGTCGCGATCACAGGGATAGGCGTCAAGGCCAGCAATGTGCCTACCTACCTGAGTACATAGTACATATGTACCCAGCATTGACACAAGTGACAAAGCTCCCTCTGAGCCGGCAGGAAGACGATGAGCCGTATGTAGGTACGTATGTACCTACATTATGTACCTACATACATACATAGCTTGATGCGCGTGCCATCACGCAGCGCACCGCGCCCTTCCTCCCCGGAAGGATGGCTTATAAGAGGCCGCTGGGAGCTTGTTCTGGCTGGTGTCGCGGGCTGAGAGCAGAAGAGCGGGTGATGGGATTGAAGATTAGATCAAGTTGATGCCGGGGGCGCCCCCTCCTTCCTCCAGGCTCCTGGAGCCACGCCCTGCGCCTTCCCCCGCCCCAGCGCCTCCCGCACCTGCACAAGATGGGCTGCACAGTGCCACAGATGCGAACCCCACCCAGAGACCCATGACAGACTAAGACACAACGGGGGCCGGAACTTGGGCTGCGCGCTTCACGTCTCCTCTCCATTTGCCAGCCGCCTTTCCCACCCGCGGCCGCTAATCCACACACACGCGACGCATTATCGCACAACACACAACACAACAACTGGACGGATGGACTGACACAACCCGCGGCGACGACACAACAAGAAGAGCAAAGCATACGACAAACAACACACCCGACCACATTTCATTCTCGTGCCATTTCATCTTATTTCTTTTCGCTGCCCACACACACATGCGTTCCCGGATGTTGAAGACGCCAGCCCGCCCAGATGGTGGTGGTTAAGCTCCGTTATGCCTGAGGTAGGTACTTACGGAGATGCTCCTTACGTATGTAGGAGGTTACCTAAGGTAGAGAGGCAGGACGATTGTATGTAGGTAGGTACATAGGTACCTATTGTGTACAGTGTGACGGTCCACGGGTCCACGGGTCCACGGCCCACCCCAACCCGTCTGGTCTCGTTATGTACATATTGGGATCCTGCCGCCGCTGGAGTCCGGGACACAAACGACCCCCCCTTCTCCCCGGTTTGTTAGAGTAGGTAGGTGCATAGGTACTGCGCAGTAGCAGCCGGGTTGTGCGTTTGCCTTGAAGCTGATGGAGGTTTTTTTTTTTTCTATGACTTCCTACTTGCACATCAAGTCGTGGCGTTGGGCCAAAAAAGGGAAATGTTCAAGCGAATCGTGGGCAAGACTGGCACAGCAAGATGTCTCTGTATCCGTAGGTAGACTTGACTGAAATACCTAACATACGGAGTACTCCGTACCATAGCCGGCCATGTGCCAAAAGACCGTAGACGACACGCCCCCCGCACGCCCCGCCCCGCCCCCCCCCCCTCCAAAAAGGCACATAGGTACCTACCTACCTAATCACACAGAATAAAACGTCGACATAGGCCGAGTCTGGCATGGTATAGGTGGGTCCCGGGCCCTTGTTGGCTCCGATGCTAGCACGACGAGAACCCGTTGCTCTTGGCTTTCCTGCCGCCGGTACTCCGTACGTACCAAGCTGCTCAACTTCCCCCCCCCTTCGACGCCCCCAAGTACCTCTACATACGGAGACTCAGCAGTGAGCAGTGAGCACAAGACAGACCCACTTTGGACCTAACCGGCCTCGTTCTTTTGCTGTCTATTTTGTGCTCAACGGAACAAGAACGTGGTGTACGGAGTACCTATGTACATAGGTAGGTACATAGGTAGCTTTTTAGCCTTTCCCCCTCTCCTTCCCCTCTTCGCTGTTGCGCTTGCTCGTGCCTCTGACGCAGTTCGGGTTCGGGATAAGCCTGGGGCGCTTGTTCCCTTCGTCCTCGTGTCTCGTGTCTCGTCCGGCTTCTGCCTCTGCGCTGGCAAGGCTCATTGACCTGTTTGGGGGTGTCTCTTTTGCTCTTTTTTTGTTTCTTCTGCCAGTTTTCTTTTTTGCTCTGCCGTAGACCCCTGCAAAGCCTGTTCCCTTGTCCCGACCACCCCCTCCCCTCCTCTCTTTCCCCTCTTCCCTCCCCACCTCGAGAGCTCCCTGTGGCCTGCCACAGCCACTGCCACTGGCAACGGAGAAGACAGCTTTTTTTCCCCAGGTCTTCCTACCTACCTACCTACATACCTACATACATACAACCTAGCTTCCAAAGCTTTCCCGTTGTTTTCGCGTGTCAATTTCGTTTTTTTTTTTGGGACGGGGGGGGGGGGCGGGGGGGTTTTTTTTTTCTTGTTCCTCCTTGATTTTCAACACCTCCTGTACTCTGATCTTGTTCAAAAAGAACCACCCCCGCCGACTTCTCGGCTCCTTTCTTTTTTTTCCTTCTTCCTCTCCTGCAACCTAATTCCGACTCTTAACTCTGGCGCTTCTGTTTCCATTATTGTCTTCTTATATATCCTCTTCAAGATCCTCTCCAAGATCCTCTCCAAGATCCTCTCCAAGACCTTCTTGATATATCATATCCTTCCTCTTCTCCCAAGATCTACTCGACATCATCTTCATATTCTTCTGATATCGACTTAGATCCTCTTGATACCCCTTCTTATATAACGACATCCTCTTTGCATATATCCCTGCACTCCCTCTCTACTGGAATAATACTGCGCACATAAACTCGCCTTGTCATGTACTACTCGCAACACATAGCAGGCGGCCAAGCTCCAGCTCAGCAGACCACCAATATGAGCTACTCTCCGCACCAACACCAGCAACAGCACCCGCACCAGCACCCGCATCCTCACCAGCACCAGCAGCATCAAACGAGCCAGCTGATGCATCATGCACCTGCGACCTACTCAAATAACCCATACGGCCACTACCATTATGGCACTGGGCTAGCGTCGCCGCAGACTGCTCAGCCTGTGCCTAGTCAAATGACCGGTCCCTCCCCGACTGTTCTACCTCTGCCAGGAGTTCCTGCCGGTCAGCCACCGATGCCCGGTCAATACACTGGCTATGACAGCACAGGACAGCATCCGCCGCCCGGGATGAAGCCCCGAGTGACTGCTACCCTGTGGGAAGATGAAGGGAGCCTGTGTTTTCAGGTGGAGGCAAGAGGGATTTGTGTCGCTCGTCGAGAGGGTAAGAACATAAAAGAGCGAGGCACCGTCCGGTGCCTTGTTTCTAAATCCAAGAATTGATTGCAGTCGCTGTGATGAAACCAGATTTGACTAACACGCTCTGCGCAGATAATCACATGATCAATGGCACCAAGCTCTTGAACGTTGCCGGTATGACTCGTGGTCGACGAGATGGTATTCTCAAGAGCGAAAAAGTGCGCCACGTTGTGAAGATTGGGCCCATGCATCTCAAGGGCGTATGGTATGTTGAAACCAGCCCCCCATTGTTTTCTGAGACAGAAGGCAGTCCGAAACGTTCAACAATTCGCGAATGAAAAACACTTTCTTTTCCGCCAAGACATTGTCTGACTCTTCTCCCTTCTCTTTTCAGGATTCCATTTGAGCGAGCGTTGGATTTTGCGAACAAGGAGAAAATTACGGACTTGTTGTATCCCCTCTTCGTGCACCACATCGGGGCTCTCCTTTGCCACCCGACAAACCAAACCCGCACCAGCCAAGTCATGGCTGCTGCTGAGCGCCGCAAGCAGGAGCAGGCGCAGTTGCGCCATGGGCATGGCCTGCCGTCGATCCATCATCAATCGCATCACCCGATGGCTCTCCCTGCTTCCCAGTCGCTGTCATCACACACCATGGGCCCTCGTCCTACTCTGGACCGCGCTCACACCTTCCCAGCACCGCCGACGGGTGCATCAGGAGTCATGAGTAGCATAGGCAGTTCCGACACTTTCGGCTGGCAAAGTCAGGGAATGAGCGGCACAAGTACCACTCCGCTGACGGTCGACCATGGGCTGACCAACGCGTCGTCGATGCCCAGCACGCCCGCAGCCACTACTCCCCCGGGTGCCCAGACTGTTCAGAGCATCCCGTCATACTCTCAGGCGAGTCAGGCCTACGACAGCACTCGGCAGCTGTATAGCGGCGATTCAACGGCGCAACAATCGCCGTACCAGACGTCTAACCATGCGAGCAGTGATCGCATATACTCGCAGCCCAGTACCTATGCCAAGAGTGACATGGGTCCACCATCGAGTCGACCGTCTGCATCTGGCCCGTCCGTCGTGGAACAGCCTGACACCAAGGCTGTCACAAATGGCGTCCTGTCGTCGGAGCAGACCGCCTCGCAAAGCCACGAGGAAGAGGGTGACCACGAGCAGGAGGCTGAGTACACCCATAACAGTACTAGCTATGATGGCTCGCGATCATCATACAGCTACTCGGCCCCCGGTGTTGGCAGCATGGCAAACGAGAGTAACATGAACGCCAATATGACGACGTCTCCCGGCAGCCATCCGCCTGCTTCTGGGCGAGCGACGCCCCGGACTGCGGCTCCGCACCAGTCGTACTATCCCTCGAGCTCGGGGTACAGCACCCCTCCCCGCGTGCAACAGTCAACGAGCAACCTGTACAACGCTGTCAGCAGCGACCGCGGGTCTGCCAGCTCAGGAACTGGCGCTGATGTATACGCGCCCGCTGCTGACCTGTCCAACGGGTACCAGCCTCAGTCCTCGTTGGCGAATGGCAGCACAGGAAGCAGCAGCCTGAAACGAGGTCGTGACGACGACGACGACGATCTATCCTCGTCCGGCCACGATGGAAACGTCGATGTCAAGCGCCGCAAGACCGTGCTGGAATCGTCGGTCCCGGCACCCTCGTATGATGCCTTGAGCCGGCCTGCTTCCAGCTTGTCTGCGCCTCGTCGGAGATAGGAGAACAAAGGAACGATTTGCACTGCATTTACTGCCCTCTGATCTCCATCGGTATCGAGATTTGGGGTCTTGATACCAATGGAGAGGGAGGGTTTGCCCTCAATTCTAGTGACGTCGAGATTTGGGGTCTCGATGGCAGTGAATTGGGGCTGTCCTCACTTCTACCCACATCGAGATTTGGGGTCTCGGTGTCGGTGAGATTGGGGCTGTGCAATCGTTCACTGCTATTGGCGTGGACTAAAATCCTCCTAACAGGATGGTATACGCCAATAGCAAAACGCTGAAGAGTCATACTGTATACTTGTATGTTCTTAACAAGTCCTCCTATTCTCTTGTTGTTTTCACTTTGTGGGGTTCCGGGTTGGTGTGTGCTGTGTTCCTTCATGCCCTGGGAGTTTTGATCGGACGACACGACGTGGGACGGGTGTTTCGCTCTGGACGCACGACATGAGAGCACTGAATTGGCAGCGATGACCCAGCCGAGGGAAAGTCGGTCGGTGGTTGGGGTTGAGTTCCCTCCAGACATTTCATGAAAAGCCTGTTATGATCCCCAGGCTTAAGATTAATGACTTGGTTTTTTTTTTCTTTTTTTTTTCTTTTTTAGAAGTTCTTTTGTTGTTTTCTCAATTTTTTTGGAAGCACCTTTTGGATTGACGCTCTTCAAAGGAAAAGATCTTTTGGTCAGACATGCGTTTTTGAAAACGAAAGAGACGTGGCAGCGAAACTCGGATTGACGAAGTTACGACGACCTTTGCATTTCATATGCCCTTGCTTTGTCTGGCGCCTATTTTCCTGTTTTTGAGCGAGAAGGAGAAAATGACGTGGTCAAAAGGTGGTGGTGTTTGATGGTTTTGTTGCATACTGGGGAAAACAGACTTTTAACGTATTTAAGTGAATGATATGACGAAATGAAGTGAAAGAAAAACGGGCGAAAATTTTACAATTTTCTTTTGAAAATACGATTGGCTTCGTTTTCGCGCAATGTGCATGACTCCAACACGAGATTCGACTTTTTCTTCTTTTTCCTCTTCATCTTGGGCGATTCTCCTGACCCAGGGCCCAGGGGCCAGGAATGAAGTTTTTGAAAATTTTCGTGACAAGTGATCGTGTCCTTCGTGGAGTGACTTCATGCGCAGTCGCGTGTAAGTAGGGTGGGCGAGTAGTTAACGTGGTTGAAACAAAGTCAAGTTGCCGCAACGGGATGGGCTGTGAGAGGGTTTACATATGGCTATGTGCATATTCTGCGTATCTACATATTGCGTATAGGAGCATATCTGGGGCGCCATGGCGAAGGCTTTTCTATTACGAATTACGAAGGGGGGGAAGCTGGCTCGGGGATTGGCGTTGCAAAGACATACATACATACCTAGGAGGTATGTGGGCGACTTGTCAACTACCTACCTACATACTCCGTACATACATACTCTGTAGGAACTTTGACGATGCATGGCATGGCATGGCATGGCGCAGCAGCTCATTCATCCGGCGGCAGTACGGAGTATGTACCCAGGTATTTATCGCAGGCGGCACATACCTCCTATGCATCATCTCGATTCTCGGTACATAGATCTTTTCTCCGCTGCAGCCGGAAATTATATGGTACATAGATGGAGCACAAGAAAGACAACACAATCCCACGTTATGTATCAAGGTGGTAAGCGTGTCCGCGCTTTCTATGGAGTATGTACAATCATCCATCCTCGGGAAGATATTTGTATGTACATACAAACATAGGACCAGAGACGGCACCCCATCCCTAGGTACATAGATAGGTAGGTACATTATTACCTTCCAGTATGTAGGTACCGCGTGGGAAAGCTACGCCTTTTCTGCATGGGGGGGATACACTCCTTAGCGCAATATTTAGCGCGACAACGTGGGGAATATTCCTGGGTATCCCAAGCGCACTTTTGCTTCTTTGTTTTATTATTACGGAGTACGGAGTATGTACATACATACCTACCTACCTAAGTTGTACGTAAAGGGGAAAAAAAGGCGAGCTTGGCGCTACGAACCTACCTAGGGTCCTGACTCCTAGGAGTCCTAGGTACATACCTATGTACGGGTAAAAGCCCTTTTGTGCTGGAACTTGGCGCCCTTGGGTGGTCATTTCGCTTCGTCGGACCGGGGGGCCCGCGGGGCCGCAGCAACGGTAACTAACGGAACGGTAACGGCAACGGCAACGGCGAGTCGCGAATCCGCGATGCTGACAGTGACGGCGCGCGGGAGGGGTGGAGATTTGGGATGGAGGCCGGGGGAAGTGGCGTGTTTAGATGTGTACCTAGGTACCTATGTATGTATGTAGGTATGTATGTACATGTATTCCGTACACGGTACAATTCGTTGGGGCTTGTCTGCATGTGGAATTGCTGAGGCCGGTGTTGTTGGACTGTGTATTGAGTACCTCCTACTCCGTAGAGTCCTACCGATTCCTACCTACATACCTCCATACATTAGGTACCTTACAAGTTGTAAGTACTTGCGGGCTTTTGCTGTCCTCGCGTTTACAAGTGACGGCACATGGTGGGCCGCGGCAATAGCTTGTTGTTGCGATTGCCGTAGCTTTTATCTTTGCTTCAGCCTTCATCAAGATCTCGGACTGGGTGCCCGGGAAGAATGGAATGAATGCCGATGGCGGAGATGCACTTATGCTCCGACGCGTGTACTCCGTATGTGCTAGCCTCTACTATCTACTCCGTAGGTACCTGATAGGTAGATATGCATATGCACTTACATCATTGTTAGGTACTTGTACAATGATGCATGTGCAGCTATTTACATAGTCCCATCTACCTATGTACCCGGTAACTTGAGTTTTATCTGCTATCTACTCCGTACCTATGTAGTCATCTCGCGGTACTAACATAATATCATTATCAGTTGCGCCGCCCGCAACACGAACTATCAACGAAATACCATACATGCAAAACAAGTAGTAACGAATCTGGGTCTATGTCCCGACTCCTGACTCCTGCGTCTTGACTCTTTTTCGAGGTAAGAAGGACAGAGAGAGAGAATTGTGTATCCCCCTTTGGCCAATCTATTAGCAAATCGCGCATACAAGTGCGATTTTGCACTCCTTGATCACTCCGCTATTGGACCAGTCTCCTCCGTACCCATATTTGAGACAATTACGACCCAATGGATTATGGTGATGTGCATGTGGTCCGAGAAGCAAGAATTATATTTTTGACATTTATTGAAAGCTTGACAGAGCAAGGCCAAGGAAGAATGACGTCGGAGACGTACGGAGACTGGAGTACGAACTTCGAAGAATTGGTCGCAGGCGGCAGAACACCTCCCATCTATCTGGTGAGCTATACCTATGTTGGGATCATGGATGTCGGCGATCGATCGCGCATTCATGATTCGAGTCTCGACAAGCCGCAAGTGTAAGCCTTAACTTCTCAAGGTTCTGAGGCTCACAGCCCCACGGGATGTTTTCTATCACGAAGACTGAAATTTGATCGGTTTTGACTCTTGAATGGGAGGGAACTTAGAAGGATCTTTTACAATTGGGCCATTGGCCCAGGCCGGTCGATCTTTGGCGAGCCGAATTCCAGACTCCAGTGTAGGTCTCGCTCTTGGGTCGATCATCGAAGGCTGATCAGCTCAGAGCCTCAGAGTTGTCCCGACAGTGTCGAAAGCTTCTCCGTGGGTAAGTGATCCTCGGAACCGTAGGAGAAAAAAAATGAAGATCCGCAAGTTCACTAAATTGCTCGAGAAGAATCGAGCTTAGTCCCAGATGTTCGGCACCTCACGATTCCTCACATACTAATATAGCTCTGATGGAGATACCAAAGTTCAAACACATTGGTCGGGCATAGTTTCTTCTGACTCACATTGTCCCGTCCCGACTGGGTCGCTGGGAACACTGCTTCAGACTCCTTTCGAAGCAATTCACCTTCTGGCATGTCCTTTGGGCTCTTGAAATATATAATGTATGGTGAAATGGCTTCTAACTTAGAGAAGGGACATTACTCAAAGTGCATTACAATTCATCAGGGCTACTGATCCCAGTGCTGCTTGATCAACGATCCATTATCCGCCATCAAACGCTTCAAGCCATGTAACCGTTGGTCCGTTTCGTGGCGGCGATGAGTCACGACGAACACAATCTTGGCGTCTGTTTCAAAAATGAGTCGATGCAGCCATGTGGTCACTCCAGTCTGCTTTGAGTTTCTATGTACCCTGCGACAGCATCGCGAGCGGCAATGCCACGTTGGTGAATACGTAGCGGCAAAGAAACGAGTGCTCTTCGCGATCCATAATTGATCATTCTCATAACGAGCGTCGAGACGTCGCAGTCAAAGTTCTACCGCCTCCATTACATCTAGCATCCTCGAACATCATCGACTCCGTGGCCGCAATTAGTGGCGTTTCGAGAAGACAAGACGTCATTTCACCATAGTCGGAGAAAAGTTGAGCCTCTGCATGTATAAGGCAGCGGTAGCCAGCTTCAGACGAGCAGTATATTGGGCCGTAGAGCAGTGCATAAGCCTTGCCATGGCCATGGTCCATATCTATCGCGCCATCTGAGACAGTGGCAGGATATGTACAGTATACGCCTGTAATTTGGGCATCACTACTCCGTAATCTGGTTGAAGATGCGTCCATAAGGTCCAATGCTGATCTCTCCTACCTAAGACCTCAAGACCTCAAGTGAAGTACAGCCTCAGACAGGCCCGACCGGACCACAGCGGTATCCGCTCCAAAGCATGTCAATACAAGAGGTACCTAAGGTATGACGCGGGCGCTTTGAAGTTTTTCCCGTCTTGGAGAGAGTACTTAACTGCAATTGAGTCAATTGCCCTTCGCCTTAGGATAAGCCAATGTCGTCACGTCGTGTAAAAATCAAGCTATCGTGCACAAAGTTAAGGGAATGGTCCTGACGTCTCGGACGCAAGCCCGCATCCGAATACAATCCATCTCGTGGCGGAGAGAAGTCACGACGAGTTCCGAGAAAACTCGCGCTGTGCATTTATCTGGTCGCTTGCAAGTTGTGAACTTGCGTGATTGCGGCATTGCCCCTTCGTCCACCACGTGACGACGTGTACACAAATGACAATGGTTGCCGGGTCGACGGATAAACAAGCGTACATACCAAATCCACCGCCTTCGTCGAATGATACTCCGCTGAGATGTGCACTGCAAACACACTGGAATGTTTGATCGATCCTCAATCAATTCAATTAATGCAGCAACTACTTCTCTAAAACGGATCGGAAGACAACAACGCAAACAGAGGCGCGCTTCACACGAGCCGGACCACTGAACGAAAGAACAGACACGAAATAAGAGTCTCATGAAATACACCTTTATAGCATTCTGTACTGCGACCACACAAGCACGATTTGCACAATCGGCAGGCCATGACCCTCCCACTCTCGCCCGTCCGCGAGGCAAGCCTCAATAGGGCTACGCCACCGAGCAAGCGAAAGTACGACCAATACGAAGTCCATGCAATTCCTGCCACCAATACGACACCCGTCAACGAGACAATACGCGACTACGACTCTCCCCGCTCCTCGCCTTTCGTGTCCAAGGTAGACGAGACAGCCGACCTGAGCCAGGAGAACATGTCGCCAGCGAAGGCCAGACACAGCCGTGTCATCTCCGGCACGGAACCATCCCCTCTCAGGCTTCTGGAAGTGCAGAGAAATGGTCCTGGAGGGAGGGCAGACATGGCGCCGCCGGTGCAGAGAAGTCCGCGGAGACTTCATTCGCCAGAGTCGCGGTTTCCTGTCAAGGTCGATAGCAGCCCCCGAGACGAGAACGCGAGGATGGCCAAGGAGAGAAAGTTGAGCCGAGAGCATGTTGTGAGGGGGGGTGAGGGGCTTGAGACACCTGTAGGAATTTTCGAGGATGATACGAGTGGTCTGGCGGAAGAGGGAGAGGGAGTGATTACAGAAAGGCAACAGCAGCAGCAAGAACAGCATCAGCAGCAGCGGCAAAAACAACAGAATGGTCAAGATGACCAACAGCATCACCAGCAGCAACAGCAACAGCAACGACAACAACAGGATGGCCAAGATGACCAACAGCATCACCAGCAAAACGACCAACAGACTGAAAACGAATACGATGAATCCGCTTGCCCGGATGACTCCATGATCAGCACGTTTAGCACATTCTCGGTGGTACCGAACCTAACAGTGTTCGCCAACTTGAGAAAACAAAGTCCCACCAAGAATTCTTCCATGGAAGGCACGACGACGCCCCGAGCCAAGCTACGACAACACGACACCCTTGCAAGACCGTCTTCGTCGTCAGGAAGCCACGGCAATACATCCAACCTGCTCATGGACTTCACCGATCAGATGCGCTTCCCGCACAAGCCACCCGGCAAGCGCGGCAACTTATCGCCATCACGAATAACAGATCATTTGGCTACCACGCCCAATCGCCCAGTCGCGAGCTTAATCGACTTTGATATACCCCCCATGCCGACGCCGCGCAGTCTCCCATCCATTACGTCCAGGGAACTCGAGTCTCTCAAGAGCACATTTCTGTCTGAAATTAGCTCCCTCAAGGCTTCGTTGAGCGGGAAAGAAGCCGAGGTCCACTCGCTCAAGACAGCCGTCGGCGATGCTGAAACACGAGTGGGCGAATCCCTGGAGCAGCTGCGCGAAGAGCGCGCCCTGAAGGAACAGCTCGCGGCCGAGAAGGAGGACCTGGAGAAGCGTGGCCAAGACATGGAGGGCGTTATACGCAAAATGAGGGAGGAGATGAGAACGAGCCAGCGCGATAGAGATGAGCTTGATCAGAAGCTTGAGGAGAGCGAGAAGCGCAGAGAGGCAGCCGAGATTTTGCACCAAGAAGCAGAGAGCAAGATGGCGGGCATGCGCGCAGGCAAGGAATGTGGCGGCGGCAGCAGCAGCGGCGATAAGTCAAGCAAAGACGCGCCAGTCCCTCCATCGCCGGCAGCCGCCGCAGCCGCAGCCGCATCGAATAAAGAGGTGGAGATGGCCGTGGAACGCGTAGCTCGTGAGTTACACGCACTGTACAAAGGCAAGCACGAAACCAAGGTAGCTGCGCTCAAGAAATCATACGAAACGCGATGGGAACGGCGAGTCCAGGAGCTCGAGAACCGCATCCAGGACCTGGCTACCGAGAATGAGAATCTACGAGACCGCGAAATGAATACGACGAGACTCGATCCGGATGCCACGATGGCGGAGGAGCGTGTCGCGCAGGCGGCCAAGGATGGGGCGGCTATTCGTGAGCTCAATGCGGATGTACAGCGTCTAGAGGCGATTGTGTCGACGGTCAAGCGCGACAACAAGGAGCTGAGGACTATGCTGGAGAGGGAGCGGGTTGAGAAGGGCGAGCTGGTTCAGTTGGCGGAGGAGATGATGAGTATGCAGGCCATGACAGCTGCTGGCCCTGACGCTGCTTCTGGCTATAATTCTGGCTATAATTCTGGCTCTGGCTCTGGCTCTGGATCTAGCCATGATCATGCTTCTGACTCTGGAACTGTTTCTGGTCCGTTCCATGGCTCTGCCGCGACCGCACGCGCGGAGCTGAGAACCCCAGCCGCGACGAGACTCTATGATCGCCAGGAACGAGACGCCCTCTTGACGTCAGAACTCGGCGCTAAGACGCCGCGACTTTCGGGCGAGACTAGAAACTCGGCTATTGGACGGAGTGCGGTTTCGGGTCTCAGAGCGCCCGGTTCAGTCGTTCGACCGCCGCAGGGACATATCAGGAGGGCTAGCGGGGGTCTGCCGCGGCCGGGACGGAGTGGCGTTCCGATGAGCTTGGTTGATAAGACGGGTTTGTATAAAGGGAAGGGGCATGAGTGAGGTAGCGGTATACGAAGGGCTAAGTCTCGTAGGCCACTTTTGGGGCCTAGGCGATATCAGAAGGAACCAGGCTTTGTGGCGACAGCAGAACAGTCAGTCAACAGTGCACACGGGTCTTGTCCATCATCTGTGACCACTACTGGAAGAGGGTATGACTGACTTGATGCATGCCTGTTGGGCTGATTGACTGGATTGAAGGTTTGAATTTTGGGGGTCAAGTGGCGTTTTGGGCTTTGTAGTGACTAGGTACCTGCCCTGAACGTGTCCATGTTCTGTAATGACTGTATGAGGCGTTGTGAGGAATATACTAGGTGAGGGCTTTTTCTACGCGCGCTGGTTTTTTTTCATACTTGTGTAGGATACCTAGGTATCTTGGGGACCTAACCTGGAGCGGAGTTGGGAGAGTGTGTATGTTTTATTGTTCATACTCCGTACATGATGATCCGCATAATGGGGTTCGGTCTAGATTAGAGAGTCTTTCTGTTGTATGAGGGGTTTGTCATGCTCGATTGGCGAGGACTTTGGTACATCAGGGCTTGCTCTTGATATAGCTACCTATGAGTTCTTCGATACACAAGTTAGGGAATTGGTTCGTATCTGTGATGTCCTTGGTAAAAAGAGTTTACCTTTATCTTGATCTGCGACTTTGTTTGCTAAACAAGAGGTTTCGTTTTATTCGTGTCACACTGTAGTGAGTGCATAACGGCTTCATGTTACGAGTGAGGCCCTTGTGATTGTGAAACGACCGTGCTCCATGAGCTCTTAAGCATGTGTGAACAAAGTACGTTTCCTCCCGAATCATGACCTCTTCTTTCTTTGTAGTGCGTTGGTTAAAAAGAGGCGTGTGTTGATTTGTGACTTCATTGGCGTGAATCCATGTAATGTGTGGTTCGTCTGATTATTGTGACTTTGACATAACGGATATGAAGTTGCTAGAGCAGACCTGATTTGTGACATCTTCAGCACACTCAATATACAGGGAGTCCCATCGTAATCTGCCAGCAAAGCATCATACAGCAACGTCCCCAGTCACTCAACTTGGAGCCCCTCGCCAGTTACAACCCATATGCCTTCTTCGCCGTGCCCCCAAAGATCATAGCCCGCTCTTCATCCCCCAACGTCGCCATCCAGCACATCTTCTCAACCACCTCTCGCCACTTGGGCCACGCCTCGTTGCCCATGCCTTCCAGCGTGCACCGTGGCCAGTCACTTCCATACATGATCCTATCTGCACCAAAAGTCGCCAGCACAATGCCCAGCCAGCCCAGCGTGGACTGAAAAATGTGCGAGACGGGCTGTTCGCGCAGAGATGCAGGGAGGCTGGAGAAGCAGCCCGAAAGCTTCATATATGTATTGCTGGCTTTGCTGAGGGTGTACATGGCTGTGCGCCAGGCGTGGAAGGAAGGGTCCGAGGTGATGTTGTAGATGGTGAGGTCAGGCTTGCAGAGGTGATCTAGGGGGTAATGTCAGTTTCATGTTTTTGTTTTCTTTCGACATTGACAAGACATCATGATAGGGGAAAGGTAGAGGAAGAAAAACAGAAATGCTGGACAGTATAGCATGTACGTACCAAGAATAAACGTCACCTTCTTCTCCTCCTCCACCCCCTCATGAGCCCGCCCGATCATCTCCACCACCTCATCCAGCTGCTTCTTCCCCCTCTTCTGCTGATCAACCGCCACCTCAAATACAAACCCCCTCTCTCCCAACAATTTTAAGCTCCCAATAAACTCCTCCGTCAACATTGTCCCATGAGGCTTATCTTCCAGCAGATACCTGAAGCCCTTGACCTTGCCCCATGCCTCACCGGCCTCCTCCTCGACCTTACTCAGATATCGGGCCAGGACTTCGGGTCCGCTGGGCAACGGCGCCCAGGGTATGAGTCCCAAACACAGCTTCGCATCTTCGGCGGTATGGCTCTCCCCGTCCTTTGACTCGCCTAGCGCGAATCGTTTAAAGAAATCGACTTCCTCGAGGGGGTGTTGCCAGCCTGAACCGTCTTGGCCACCGGTCTCGAGGTCGTGGGTGCGGTTGTTTTCGACGAGGATGAAGCCCAGGAGGGAGGGGGCTGACTGGGCGGCGGCTTTGTACTCGGTAATGGAGCGCTGGCTGGGAAGAAGGGTGGAGGGGTCGCAGGTTTCTGGGGAGGGGGTTTCGGAATTGGGGTAGAGCTGGATGTGGGAGTCGATGATGGGGAGGATAAGCTGTTGGTCGTCTGACATGGTGGATCGTGGGGGCGAGAGCTGCGAAGTTGAAGTGATATTTGTTTTTCTCTTCTCGGTATGCTTTCTTCAGTTGAATGCCTTGGACGTGGTGAACGAGAACGGAGCGGAAAATGAGAGCGAGTGGTTATCTTGAAGATGGCAGGTTCGACATGGGGTAAAAAATGGAGAGACGTTGGCGTCGATGGGCTCGAAGTTCATGGCACAAGCTGGTGGACTTGCTTCACCCCCCATTGTTTAACGGTTGGACCCCTGAACGCCACGCCGTTGACTTCCTGGGTACATAGGTACCTAATCTACTTTCTATGACAGGTAGGTACCTAGGTACCTAGGTAGGCACGTATAACGGACTCACTACACTTGTAGCTATATTCATGAATATGCATCAAAAGAATAGGCAGAAAGTCGTCACGATGTACGTCGGTTGATAGATGTCAACTACATCACAAGATGGCGATTTTACGCATGTACGGAGTATGCACATACGAACATCCCTCCACCAAAAAAGTGTCGCATTGTGCAGCTAAGTACATTGTATCCTCATTCTGTTGCGCAGTATCCCCCATCCCCGGTCGCGGCGATATTAGTAATCATCACCACCGTTATGTCTAGGTACCTAGGTACGCTGGATTCTCAGATAATTGCGCCAGTCTGCCGAGGACGAGGCCATACCTGACCCTCGGATAATATGCACAGATCATGAGACAGCTTTCATCGAAGGGTTGAGCAATATGGCGCCTTGAAATGAGTGCCCTTTGCACATCCGCCGATGGCCCGTCAACTCCTCGACCGGACACGACTCATAAGTCATAACCGAAACCAATCTTTTCCTTGAATCGCATGATCCCCTCCCTCATCCTCAACTTAGAGGCATAGAAGCCGAAGGGATCTTTGGCTAGGCTTCCGATCGCATCATCGCGACCTAACGCTACTGGCAGAGCGCTGAAACCACAGCACAATGATGCATTGCAAAATACTTCATCAGCGCTGTCACAGCGCCCTGCGGTTCGTAGCCGAAGGCCCGAAAGCGACGCCGTCCATCTCAGGAGCTATCTTTTCCAGAGGCGCCTGATTGCCCTCCATGACTACGAATCCTTTGGCCACGGGCAAGGCTTCAGAGTGATCATGTAGAGGTTCAGTGATTCACGGGATGCGTACAAGGCTTGTCATGGCTCCACGCCGGTCGCGGGCTCGCGGCGGTTGGGGACACTTCATAATGAGACTGTCTATGTGCTCGTTACATAGGTAGAGAAGAGGTAAGGTGCTTTTTTTGGCCTCATCGCGTCTTGATTTCAGACTACAGTACATATCTACCTACCGACCTACAGAGTACCTACACATGTATGATGTAGGTCTACTGCGTATGGATGTGTACCTCCATAAAGGAAACGCCTCGGCGGGACCACCCGTCGCTTCATTCATCATGCCACGTCTGTGGTAAGAAGTTAGAACCACAGCACTGTCACTGCGTTGGACGGTTGGAGCAACTTCGATGGACGGTTGTAGTCGGATCGCCCTCTTGGGTGCCAAATGCGTCCTGCCCCTTTCTTTCGACAGAGTTCAAGACATGCAGACCAGCAGACGCACATGCCGTGCTTTCCACCGCTCCGTCAAAACTCGTATATGTAGGTAGGTGCATGTTTGCCATGTAGGAAAGGACCGCTAAGCGGCGCTAACATTGTATGTACATAGTATGTATGTATGTACTCCGCAAGTGGCAATACAGACGCCGCCCCCTTGCATGGAATTGAAGGTTTGAGGGCATACATTAGGTAGTGTGTATCACAAGGCCCAGTACGGCCCGGATCGTGGCCGCCACGTGGCTCTTCCTCGTCCCCTTTTCTCCATTACCATTTTCACGACGGGCACAAACTGAGGCACACATCTTTCAAGTAAAATTGCTGTGTGTCTATTGTCTGCTTTATTGCTAATTATGATTCATGAAAAGAATGTAAACGGCTGTACTGTAAAAGTCCCGTATAAAGCTCATCGATACAGCATGTATACATGAATTATGTACGTCTTTGTCCGATTATTGTACCATTGAGTCCGATGACGCTTTCGTATAAAGAATGTTGAGAAGAAGAAGAAACAAAAAAATTGTTCAAGTCCAGACTGTCCAGAACACACAATCCGATCGAGTGTAGCAAGAAAAAACCCCCCGATCATCAAACTTTGTCACATGTCATGAATGTCTTCCAGCCAGCTCTGAAGAATGGACAGAGGATGAGAAGACTGTAGCGACTTATACTAGTGCGGAAATGCACAGAACACCCTGTCCGGCGAGGGGCATGGTGCAGCACAAGCTCTCTCTGGCGTTGCTGGCGCAGGAGTTCTTGAAGTCCCAAGAGTTGTAGGCAGACGCGGCTGCAAAAGAAGTGTTAGTGGACACTGGACCCAGACTTTCTCTTGGCTTAGGAACAGGCCCCGAGGGGCATTCTAGCATGGTTGCTGGTCACTTACGGTTCGTGCAGTCGAGACTGAGAATGTTGAGAACGTTGGGCGAGCAGCACTGGGGAACACTGTAGAGCGTGTTGGGGCAGAGCGAGCCGCGGGCCTCGACGGCAGCGGGAGCGGCAAAGGCAACGCCGGCCATGGCCATGATGGAGATGATGAAAGACTGCATTTTGAGTTGGTTGAGTGGTTGTTGTATGGAGTAGAGAAGAAGTGAAGAAAGTAGAAGAGTCTTGTAGCGAGAGGCGTGGTTGGAAAGGTGTATGTGAGAGAAGTGGAAGATGAGCTGATGATCTATTTCATTTTCTTTCGAGGATACAGGTTCGAAGCAGCTCTTATATACAATTCTTTCCGGCTGGCTCGGGCATTGTTAGCGGTTGATGATGCTGAGGCGGACTCTCTCTCCTGAGTCCTGACCAGCGAGGACGGCAGCGTGTCTTGGATTCATTACATGATTTACGAGGCAGTGAGGCACTGGCTCTTGTCTGCTCTTGTTTGTGAGACCTTCTCCACGCTAACGAGACTCGAGAGGAGCAGAGAGATGCAAAAGAGTGTAGTATGTATATCTGCATACTATGGAGTATCTCTCGCGGCGGGTCATCGGTCATTATGCGTACAATGTGGCCCCGGAAGAGGGGGATGCAAGGGAGAGATAGAGTGCATCGCACTGCGGGTGAAGCCATCGCCACGCGGTGTGTGACTGGCAGCACTGGCAAGCTGACCAAGTGGCGTCACTTACATCGCATGTCATTCCAGATCATCTCGTTACTTGTCCTTCGAGTTGACCTCAACCAGTTTTTCTTGGTTAAACTTTTACATGTGCTTTCTAGCCGTCACTGGCAACTGCCGCCTGCGCGGACCAAGAAAGCCTACCCTCGTCACCTCGTGATAATCATCCTACATATCAAGGGGTGAAAGCCAGTGGCCCAGTCTGCCAAAAAGGTCCGGAGAACCAGTTTACAGGTGAAAAAGAAAGGAAATCGAAAAAAAGAGGAAAAAAGAAAAGACGAGCGCCATGAACTCTTACTCCGACGCTCCGTTGTGGTGCATAAGATAAATTATGCTTTTCCAGGGTACCAAAAAGAAAAAGAAAAAGGTAGACAAGAACGACGAACAGACTTTCCAATGAGCCAAGTTTCGTCACGTTTGTTGGGCCGCAGCATGGGATCTAATCCACGGCAAGCAAGACGTTGTGAAAAGAAGACCCAATGCGTAGATGAAAGACCCACGATTCTCCATGATTTTGCATCTTCCAAGCGATGCAGAGATATGTATGTCTTATTGTGTTGTTGTTGATATCGGTGTACGGAGTAGTATTGCTTTCCTGAAAGCACGAAGCACGCATCCTGTGCTCCAAGGCTTCATGCCAAGGCTTTCTGAAGACTGAAGGTGGCTCAAGGTATCGAGGTACATACCTACATGCACAGGTGTCAGGATATACGGAGTACACCCCGATAGATAGGGGTGGTACACTGGTACCTCTGATTCCAGCTGGGCATAATAAAGGCTGAAGTTCAAGATCGTGAGACCCTAGGTACATATCTCGGATCTCCTGACGAACGGTTGAACCCTTCGCAGGCGCCACGATTGGTCAGATGGGCCACGCGGCACGGAGGACAAAGTTTGCTCCTTGTCATCACGGAGTGAGCAATTTGGACGATTTGGACAATCAGGACGAATCTGACCAAGCTAGCCAATCTCTCCAGTCAATCTGTCTAGTCCCAGGCCATCCGTATGTTTTCGCGCGTGGCGAGAACTGCAGCTCGCCGTCGCCGTCGCCGTCGTGACACTCTGGGCCTCTGGCAACTGCGCAATGCGCCCGAGAGCCGAGACAGCCTACAGACAGTCCGAGTTCTGCGACATGCGCCGCCTCTCACAATCAAGAAGGTAATAAGAACGTCCTCTTTGATCAACCAAAAAGGTTCTCATGCCAGCATTTTGAGCCTTGCGTTAAATTGCTTTCAACACGCTCTCGAGTCTCAACAAGTTGCGGCAGACGCAAGATGCCCACTGGCCGCTTGTTGCCGCCGCGTGTGGTCAGTGGTACGGCACGGGAGGATTTTGAAGCCGTCAATTCCGTTCTTTATTACTTTACAGGATTGCTGACCGCATTCGCCCCAATTTCCAAACCACGAACCGGTACAGCATGCACGGGCCCATAATTCCCGCGTGGCCACAGAGTCCAGAGTCCAGAGTCCAGACAAAGACCCACAGACGCGGACCTGACGCCGTGTGAATGGCCATTGGCTGGAATCGCGTCATGGCAATCAACAGAGGCTCAATGAAGTTATGTACCTATAATGTACATAGGTAGGTACCTAGGTACTTACATATGTAGTCGTCCACATTGAGGTTGAGACTTGTCACTTGAGTACACCTGGTAATAAAGATGACTGTGCTCAGTGCTCACCGTTGGTGGCGCTATACTATACTGAACGGCCGAAACACCAACATTCGACATCTCGAGGATGTTTGACATGGTCTGATTCTCGGATGTGATGACCAACTGGCTCATCCATCATAAACTTTGATACGCCTTGACGTCTTTGACTTTTTAGCTCCTGATGTCATCTTCTGTTCCAATTTCTTGCCTTCCGTTTCTTGGTCTTCTCTACTCCCCTCATTTCTTTTCGTTATTTCGTCGACCAACTCCCGACACACGTTCGTTATGGTCCATCATCATCATCCATGGAGCATCATCGAATATCGGCCTCCTGGCCTTTGCATTTTCCCTCAAGGTATGTACAATTACATACGTCCCGCAAGTTGCCCTATCGCGTTTGTGCAACGTGTACAACGTGGTCCCTGCACGTTTCCAGTTGGACGAACGAGCTGGCCGACGAAAGCCTTCTCCCAACTCAGCCGCTGCAGATAGCCTCGTTTGCCAGCCACATGACTAGGGAAAAAGCGGCATGTGAAATTGTATAAAAGAGGTGCTAGAGAAAAAAAAAAAGGTTGAACCGGTGAAAGGAATTGCCAGTACGGACACAGCATCTGCATCCTTTGTCGTTCTCACGCCCTTCTTTCCTGGGCGATTCTTTTCATCTGATGAGGATCAAGATGAGCAAGTTTACACGTGGCCTGCTCTGCATTCAGGTGACCCAAGCCCTCTATTTCGCCGCCACCGCAGCGTCATCACGCGTCGTAGTGGACAGTCGGAGCCAAGTTCCGCATGGTTGGACGGCCTTGGGACCAGCGCCCGCCGATCACATCATTCGCCTTTCCATTGCGCTGGAAACGACCGGCCAAGATCGACTCGATGAAGAGCTACATCAGATCTCGAATCCGGACCATGTACGCTACGGACAGCATTTAACACGGGATGAAGCGTGGGCTTTCATTCTTCCGCGCCGCGAGGCTATTGATTCGACGCGACGCTGGCTATCGATGGCCCAGGTTCCAGAAGGCCAAGTACGGCAGCGAGGACACTTTCTGGAAGCCACTGTAACTGTGCAAGATGCTGAGGCGCTCTTGGCGACCAATTTCAGCGTCTTTTCCAGGGTCGACGACGGCGGCCGCAGAGTCGTTGGGACGCTCGCCTATTCTGTGCCTGCTGATGTCCGGCGCCATATCGTCGCCATCCAACCCACCACCTTTTTCGACACGACCGGCTACCATTGGAAACCCGAAACCCGAAACCCATCCGCGGATGCTCAGGCACGAGCAGTCAAGAATGACACGTGCGAGACTTCAAACACCCCTCGATGTCTGCGCGTACTCTACGGGATGAAGAGTTACCGTGACCGACCACATCCTCGCTCCCTACTTGGCGTCGTTGGGTTTAGCAAGGTATGTCGGGGGCATGCCCACTGCTGTTCTGGTGGAAGCCGATAGCTCAGGCTTGATTTTTCAGTCGCTTGGTAGTAAATATATTATTGACGATAGACTACCTAAGCTAACTGCATCAAGCAAGCAGCACAATATGGCCAATTGGAGAAGTACGTCGAGAAATATGCACCCTACGCAAAAGGAGCCAACTTTACGGTGGCGCTCATCAACAACGGTACCAATCCGCAGGGCCTGAACTACCCAAGTGGCGAGGCCAATCTGGACATACAAATTGCAGTTGCCATGGCGCATAGGGTTCCAGTGCGATTCTACTCGACGGGGGGAGAAGACCACAACTTTCAACCCGATTTGGAGTGCGTGCCTTTCTGATTCCATTCTCCTCTTTTTCTTCTTGTTTCTTTCCCACTCTCTTCCGTCTGGAGCCCACCTTTTTTCTGTTGGCGCCATGACGTCCTTGGTGATAGTCGCGGTGGTCGGTCATCAGGACTGATCAATGTGAAATCTGACCGTCTGCAATGGCACGCATCTTAGTATTTCCGACCGCCAAAAAGAGCACGTTGAACCATGGCTGCAGTTTGTCAGCTTTATGCTGGACCTTCCAGACCAAGATCTTCCTCAAGTCATGTCCATATCATACGGAGTCAACGAACAAGCCATACCAAAGCTATACGCCCAGAGAATATGCCACATCTTTGGCCAACTATCCCTCCGCGGCATGTCCATCGTTGTTGCTTCTGGCGACGCGGGCCCCGGTATATCGTGCCAGTCCAATGATGGCACCAAGACCAACGCCACTCGATTTTTGCCCGGCTTCCCGGCAACATGCCCCTATGTCACTTCGGTAGGTGGTACCGAGGGAAGGAGCCCTGAGCGAGCACTGAGCTTCTCATCCGGTGGCTTCTCGGACTATTGGAATCGTCCAGCGTGGCAGGACGATGCTGTCAAGACGTATCTGAGTCGGCATGGGAAGAAATGGAGCCAGTATTACAACCAGAAGGGGAGAGGGTTCCCGGATATAGCGACGCAGGGAACAGGATATCCCATTTTTAACCATGACAAGATCGAGAATGGTGGCGGAACAAGGTAATACTTGAAGTTGGATGTCCAGGTCATCCTTGGCTTTCCTTACAGATGTGTGATTGTGCAGATCACATTTCTCTCATCGCGTCCACAGGCTGACTGATGACTATTGCGAGGGTGCTATCGGTCCAAAAAAAACTCCAGTGCTTCCGCGCCCCTATTTGCATCCATGATTGCGCTCATCAACGATGACAGACTGAAAGATGGAAAGCCCCCGCTGGGATTCCTGAACCCTTGGCTGTACAAGAAAGCGTCCCAACGCGCCTTTACCGAGTGAGTTCAGAAGTTGTCCCTCGACCTAAGCTTTCCATGCGAGTTCGGAAGCCGCGAAGAGGGTTGGGTGGTGAAGTAATCTTGCTGACGAGTTCCTCCTCGGGATAGTATCACGGACGGTCGATCCGAGGGATGTAAGGGTCGTACTTACGGTGGTGCACCTGCCCCTGTCATTCCGCAAGCCGGTTGGGACGCCGTGGAGGGATGGGACCCGGTGACGGGATTAGGCACGCCAAAATTTGAGAAGCTGCACGAGCTGGCCATGAAGTGTTAATTAGGCGTTGTTCAAGATAGGCAGCATAGCACAGGTAGTAATTTAAGACGAAATGGAATGGCCGAGTTGGCGGGACTTGGAAGAGACGACGGAAAGTGATAATGATCAGTGATCAGTGATCACTGATGGTCCACGGGTCGGAATACCGTCGGATGAGCCGAAGTGGATCTACGAGTATACGACTACCTAGGTACCTAGGTAGGTACCTAAGGCACTCCGTACACAGGTGGCTCATCAGTGATCACTGATCAGTTTGCTTGAAGTTGCAGCTTGTGTCGCGGACTCGGGGCCGAACAAGACAAGACGGTCCCAAAGTTGAAAGAATCAGCCGCTGATGAACGAGACGGGGAAACTTCTCTGGGGTTGCAGGATCGAAATGCCATTGGATGATGACGGCATGGGGAACTGTCTCGATGTATATGTACCTCCTAGGTACTCCGTATGTGTGTATAAAACTTAAAAGCCATGACGAATCCGATCAGCCCGGCAAAGACGGGGAACGCGTGGCCACATGCGTTCCGTCGTCGGGAGTCGACGTCTCGTTTCGAGCACCCGGGCGGCATGGAATAATAAACCATTGCGCACCAAGGAAGCGAACAATGGACGTGGCTATGAAATGGCACTGGAGTTATGTACATGAATCGTTAGAGACAGGTACCTAGGACAGTAGGATTAGGTATTGAAGTCATTTTTCCACGATGTGTGCGCGATTGTGTGATTTCGGCAACGGCAGTACCTACGCCCCTGCCTCTGTTGTATCCCAAATGTCTATTCAGATCGTCTGGTCGTCCAATTGGCTACGTAGGAACTTGGAAGTTGTTTTCGATCGCAAGGTATCGACGCTATTTTGTCCTCCGGCCCATTTTTTCCCCTTTCCCCTGGGCGCTTTCCCGTCCCCATCCATTGTTTCTCTTCCCATGCATCCCGATCCCGCCCTCTTTTGCCTTTCTTGACTTACGAAGCGAGCAGAGCCTCAGTCACACTGCCGTCATCCCCGAACGCTGGCGTGTATGCATTCTTGGATTCGATATCGTTGCGGACAAGGATGCGCAAAACACAAGGATACCCAAAAAATGGAGACAGAGTGGTCGGCAATAACGCTCTCAACTCCAACCGAGCAGTCGGCAATGCCAACTGCCTGTACGGAGTAGGCTGTGACATGGCAGACGGTCTGATCCGACCAGAACACGGACGGACCTCTCGCCCAAGGTGAATCCGTGGGCATGCGCTATGATGTGAGACAACGGCCTCTCCACCTCTCCGTCGGGCGGTCCTCCTCACTCCTCTCAAGCCTTGCCGCTTTCAGTATGGAAAACGTTGTCGCGGTGGATCAAGTCGCTCTCGCCGTCAACCTAAGGCCGTCTGTGTGTCAGGACTCAGGGGTGAATCCGTGAGCTCGTCACAGAAACATACACTAGAACAGAACACACAAGACATCTCGATTCAAGAGAAGTCTGCGAGATTGCTGAAATAGCCCAGCATGTCTTTTCCTAAGCCAGACGCTGCGACCCGACCGCACCGCCTGCATCGACTGCCTACCCTTCGCGCCTCTCCACTTACCGATATCATCACCCATTGCGCCGCCTCGTCCGTCACGGCATCTGATACGAGATCACAAACATTCGTTTGATCGATTGATTGATTGGGAAACTGTGACAACACGATTGAAGATAAGAGGGAGTTTTAGGGACACAGAGAGTTGAAGATCAGAAGACCCATTCCGAACCAGTCCGACACGCCCGCAGTCACACATGCCGCTTCGCATCGCATCGATATTATTATAGCCTTCGTGCGAATCCGTCCTCGCGCGAGGTACATCGCAAACGACGATGATTCGTGTGCGGCCTTTACTCCTGGCCTGGTGCTTTCTAGGCTGTTGTCAAGCACAAAACGGCTATTCATCACTCACAACGCGCTCGTCATCGACGCCTCCAGCGTATCACTTTGATGTATCGAAGTACTTGTCGCGTCTGCCGGCCTGTGGCGTGAGTGCCTCGAAACCCCCCCAGATGGAAAGCTTGGGAAGCAGGCAGGGTCTTGCTAACGTGTTTGGTTGTTAGGCTTCATGCGTGAATGCGTCGATTACAGCTGGATGGTGTGCAGATCCAGCATCATGCATCTGCTCGGACAAGGTCTTCTTCAATGAAGTACACGGATGCGTCAAGTCTTCCTGCCCTCATGATCAACAGTCAAGTACGTGGGACCACGAATGTCATTCCTGTGGGGATAGAGGGTATCCCGAGACTCTTAGTGTTCATGCCCAATACTGTTGCGATTGCGAAGGCTATATTTTCGCCTTGAAGTTTCACATACAGCTAGCTCACTACCAAGAGATAAGACGAATGAAACATAGACTAACAAGAAGTAGTGACCAGAAATATGACGGAAGTAGCGTGCGGTCGGCCACCAAGGGACAAATCTTACCAGTATAATGCCACCAGCATCGCCTTGTGCACCATTACTGGCATTCTTGTTTTTGCGCGACTCATCTTCAAACAGTGGTTCAGTAGCCAACGAAAACTTAACCTGGACGACTGGCTAATATTCGCCTCTGTCTCTGTCGGCCTTCCTTGCACCATACTGAATATTACAGGGCTCACGGCCAATGGTCTGGGAAAAGACGTTTGGAACGTCTCACAATCAAACTTGGTCGACTTTGCGCGCTTCTTCTTTATTCAGCAAATACTTTATCTCTTCTTAATGACGACGATCAAGTCCAGCTTGCTCTATTTCTATCTGACCATTTTCCCGAATAAAAGGGTGCGCATTGTGCTTTGGTCAACCTTTGGCGTCAACATAGCATGGGGCATCACATGCATCTTGGTGACAATCTTCCAATGTGTTCCCGTCGAGAACTATTGGTTGCGTTATCTGCAACAAGATAGCAGCGGACAGTGCTTGAACATGAATCTGCTGGGCTGGACGAACGGCGCTGTGAGTGTCGCGATTGATCTGTGGATCATTGGGATACCTTTGTCTCAAATGACAAAGCTGGATCTGCACTGGAAGAAAAAGATTGGGGCCGTTGTCATGTTTTTGACGGGTACATTGTGAGTTGCTGCCATTTCCGTCTGCCATGCATGCCTCTTTTAGTTTAGAGGGTCGACTTTGCTAACAATTCTGCGCGTTATAGTGTAACTATTGTGTCCATATTGCGGTTGCAGTCGCTCTTGTACTTTTACAGCTCATCAAACCCGACTTGGGACTTGTGGTACACAGCATGGTGGTCGACAATCGAGATCAACATTGGCCTGATTTGCGCTTGTCTTCCGGTTGTTCGTCTACTTCTGCTCCGCATGTGGCCAAGGGTGTTTGGAAACACATCACGTTCGAAGTCGTGGGTGTCAGGAAGCCAGCATATGATGGCTAGACAGGATCAACTGCGCATTGAAAGCCTTGTTGACCTTGGACCCCAGGGTGTGCCTTCACCAAAGAAGGAGCATCATATGGAAATTACGTCCCCTTCGATGTATAAGCCGCTACCGAAGGAACCCAAGGAACCATCAAGTGGCATGGCCGGCAAGCCGTGGAGCAACAACTCTCGTGGCGCCTACGACGGACGAGAAAAAAGCCTGCCCCCGCTCCCGCTTCCTAAGCCTCTCCCTGTCCCCCCCAAAAACAGGTAGTTGTAACTTGTGGTTACAAAATACTCGCAGGCACACGCCCTGGGCGGGCGGGCGGGCGCAAGCACAATGGCATAGCACTGAATTCGGCGGCACTTCTCTTATATGATAGCGTAGCGAATCCTTTCTCACAATAACTACTTTTCTTTAATTATAACCCTTTTTTTGCGACAGATGACAGATCAAGTTGGAAATGTTCTGGTTCAATGACGGCGTTGCTGGAAGGTATCCCTGGCAGGCGACTGATCATGAAGTGGGCTGGCTCGGGGGAATGGAGAGGGCGGATAGTGACTCTGAATGTTTATACATCGTAGACCAAGACATGTACATTGTACCTTGCAAAGGGCCGTGTGAGGTCACCCCAGAGAGCTGGCCCTCGACCCTGGATGGCTGGAACTTATAGACTTATTACAAAGGACCAAAGACCAAGCTATTCCCCTAGCGTCAGTTTTTGACTTCATGTCAGTCGTGCAGCGTGCTATACAGGTAAATATCACCCAAAGGAAGTTTCGGCATTATCCATGGACTCGCATACCTAGACCAAGTTCGGAGTGGGCTAGTATCACAACTTACAAGCCTGATGAAGCGTCCTCTCTATCCGGCGGTAGCAGAAGCTTGGCTGACGTGTTATATATTCGCGAAAACGCGCCCGTCTCTCCAATCTAGACCATCGACAAACAAAATCTGAGGAAGACGCGCCAGTGATCGGACAACGACATTTACTTATGTACATACCTAGTTGACTTTGGATAATGAAGTAGAAGAAGAGTCACCTAGGTGGCCAAGGCCCTATTCTAGCTGACCTCTCCACTGCCATAGATGCCAGTTTGAAGTGATTTCATAAAGTTCAGCTAATCGTCCAGCCATTTTCCCAATTTTACTAGCTCGCAAGTAGCGCCACGGCCAAACAATGGAATAGGAAATAGGTCTCCTCTCTCTTCGTCCTTGGAGCTCCGGAGCCTTGCGGAAAGTATGCACGCCTACTTCTGTGTAGCATCGGAGAAGCTTGTCATGGCGCGTTGCCGGGACGTCGCGGCTGTGATGGTGGCTTGTGTTCGAGAGAGGGATGAAGCTGCACCAACTTGACACCTCAACTCATGGCGGGCACCATTTCTTTGCCACGAAGTGCCCATAAGGGAGAATTGTCCTGTTCTCGTGACAACCATTCACTGCCGGTGGTCTGATTGCGAAAACTCTTTTTGGGGGGGCTTTTCACAGGACACACGACACATCAGTAGGACGTGACGATTACATATATAAAAGACATGTCGAAGCCATGATCTGGCTCTTTCTGTGTACTTTACCCCAACACACATTCATCTCTTTTTGGAAGCTTTCGTCCATCTTACTCTTTCCTCCTCTATTCTCTTCCAACTCAACAACTAGCATCCAACAAGCATCTCCTCCTTTTCCTGGTTCCAAAAAAAAAAAAAAAAAAAAAAAAAGCAACCGCCATCATGAAGTTCACCACTTGCCTCACCCTCTTCTCCGCCTTCACAGGTGCCTCCTACGCGCTCTCCCACCACGAGAAGCGCGCCACCCCCATGACACGTGTCATCTCCGACATCGCCGCCGGTGTAAGCCGTCTCCACGAGGCTGCCTCAACTTTCGACGGCAACATTACCCCCGTCGTCGTCAGCAGCGATAAACTCATCGACCTCCTCGTCCGCGGCCAGAGCGCTGCTGAAACCTGCGACCCCATCAACCTCGGCGACGCCATCTCCCTCATCAGCCCCTGCAAGCTCCTCGAGAGGAAGTCCAAGATGCTGGCCACAATTTTCAAGGATCGCATCGATGATGTCAAGGTCGCTAGGGCTTGCTCCATGACCCGCGAGAAGATTACTCTAATTGCTATTCATGCCCAGAAGATGGTCGAGGCTGTTGTCAACAAGATGACGTCTCCTTTGGCTAGGAGCACTGCCAAGAAGATGACTGGGGATATCAGGACCAGGTTCGAAAATGTCATGGACACGTTTTCTGAGAAAAACTGCCCTTGGTAAGGGCATGTATTGTAGGACCGAGAAAGGGGGTGAAGGGATGGAGGAGAGGCAGTTAGGTTGAATACCTAGGTACCTAGTAATAGCAGAGGCGGGGGGGAAGGAGAGGCGGGAAAAGGAGAGGAGGTTGGGTGCTACGAGTGAGGGATGATACGATTGGTAGATGGGAGATCAGATGGGAGACTTCATCTCTTTTCGCTTGGAATACCCGGCACAAGGCCATGGATGTTTTGTTTTTCGAGTTGCCCAGATGAAGTATGTAATGAAAACTTTTCAAAAGTCACATGCTTTCTTGTGCAGCGAGGAGAGCCTGAGAGGTGGTGAAAGAACTTATAAGTGGCTTGAAGTTGGTGGCGTCGTGGAGTTGGCACTGATGGACCCCTAGGTACCAGGTACCTAAGTACCTACATTAGGAGGTACCTGGGTAAGGTACCTACCTAGAGGTAGGTAGGTACCTACCTATAAGCCTCTAGGGGGAGTCGGAGGGGACCCATAGAACTCTGGCCAGTGGCAACTTGGCAAGCTGCAATCATCCAGGTACATACGGTAATACCTAGGTACTCCGTATGTCAGGTACATACGGAGTAGAACCTTCTGGCCCACCGGATCGCATGCCACACTGACACTGACGTCTGACAACCAAGACGCAACCCGACTAGGTAACTTAGTTGAACAACAGCCCAATTTGTTTTCCCGACACCTTCCTTACGATACTTCCTAGAGACACGTACGAAATTCTACGAAGAGAAGTACAAGTTTCTCTGTACCAAAAACGCCAATCTCTTGGCCACCGCTAGGCTTCTGCCAACGGATCTATACCAAAACCTGCTTCCCATTCTTCAATCAGACCATAACTGTAACGGCCAGTCAGTGTCGTCTTGGTCGATTTTAATACGTGAGGATCTTTCTCTGGGCTCTTCACTCCTGAGGACTGAAGATGTAGTTCCTACTGGCATGAAGGCTTTTTATCTGATTTGCCGTTTTTGCAGTCTTTGGCGATGACAAAAGAATTTGATTGGCGTGTTTAATGGATCGCTCGCTCAGCGGATAATTGTAGAGCCTAGAATCTTTGGCCAGAAGCGCCGTTTAGATCCGCAGACCAGCGCGTCTATTGCAGCCGTGTCACTATTCTAAGCTCTACAATTAAAATTATCCGCTGAGCGAGCGATCCATTCAATACGCCAATCAAATTCTTTTGTCATCGCCAAAGACTTCTTTGACAAAAACGGCAAATCAGATAAAGAACTTCCATGCCAACAGGAACTAGATCTTCAATCCTCAGGAGTGAAGAGCCCAGAGAAAGATGCTCACATATTAAAATCGACCAAGACGAAGTGGGGTGTGTAGCTCAGTTGGATAGCACACTGACTGGCCATTACAATAATTACAGAGGCAGGAATACCGAGACGATCGACGACGACGACTTCACGTCTCGAGTCCAGTCACTCGAAATTAACTCAAATTTACCAACAATAAGATGTTTATGAAATCTGAGTTATCGATGAGAACATGCCTAACACGCTCGCGCCGAACCCCCATTCGCCAAGAGCAACCCAGAACCGACGGCGTGCAAGACCCCGGAAGCATAAACCCTCTACAGACGCAGATGCGAATTTGCAAGGTCTTGAAGAAAGCGAGGAAATTTTTCCTACCGCAAAAGAGAAGAGTGATTACGAATTGGTTGTTGAACTACAGTCTACACCGACAGGGCAAGATGACGACTCCAGGAAAACCGTTAGAAGCGTTACGCGTACGACAAAGCGGAAATCGATGCCCTACGAACAGTTTCTGATTCGTACGATATGACCATGGCGTTCACAAAGACGTACAACTCTTCAACTCCTGACCGGTGCGCGAGGTCAAGGGCAAAGAAAGTGAAGAAACAATTGAAAAATCTTGCCTCGTTGTTCAAATCAACAACTGGTAAGAGAGGGAAGGGTACCTAACGCAATCACCGACATTGCAGAGAGCAGCCCAAAGATTGGCAGCAGCACTTGCCCCCCACTCTGAAAGGGAAACACTGTGTGTGCAATCGGTTACAAAGCTAACCCGAATTGTCATCGCCAGGTTGCCTCGTGAGATCACACATTTGTACGCCTGTGATAAAACCTTTATACGGGATCCCAGAAGCGGGTACACACTGGTGGGCGACGTATTACAATGACCATCGCGACAAAACTCAAGATGAAAGCATCGACGTTTGATCCATGTTTTCTGATCACGACAGAAGTCGATGATTCGGTATTCTCGGTGTCCAGACTGACGACACACTTGGCCTCGGTAATAAGACCTTCCTTGAGCGCGAAAGACACGGAGCTTCGCAACGCCGGATTCGCAGCAAAGCCAAGGAGGGTGCTGTCGACTGAGAGGTCCGTAGCGTTCAACGGGTGTATTCTGAGTGAGTGAGTGCGTGGATGGAACCATTGAGGCTTTGAGCTGAAGCCGAAAGGCTAAACCTCAAAGCTCGACTGCTCGAGACGATGAGCAATACTGATGGAAAGGCGACATACGTCGAGCAACGTGCACTTTTCGCTTACATTGCATCCGTTTGTCAACCGGAGGCAGCATACGACCTCTCCGTGGCTACACAAGCACAGGACCCGGAACCTACTGACATTGTGAAACCCAACAAAAGAATACATATACAAGGGTGGATGTCAAATCCTGACTGTAGACTGCGGTAGGTATACCTCTCTACAACTCCCGACCGCCAAGCAGCTGTACGTGTTCGTGGGTGGCTCATTTGCGAAGAACAAAGATGTTACATAGCTCACAAATCGGGTTCGTAACGACCATCGGCAACGAAGAATTGAAAGAAAATGCGTTCACAGTCCGAGGGAATATCATCATGTACAGTTCTACGAAATGCCACAGAGTTGTGTACGACAAATGCACTAGGTAGCTTCTGAACTGTACGCAATGGTGTAAGGTGCGGAAATGACATCAGTGATAGGGAACGACTCTGGACACGATCACGAAGAGACTTGGGATGTCCAACATTCCCACTGTCGTCTGAAAAGGTTCGTTCTCTCTGTATGAATACACACTCATTTCCGCGGTCTTGCGAGCCATTCCTTTCACACACACGAATTCGCATCTCGTTACTGCTTACAAACGTTTCGAGGGCCTTATTCGGGGATACAATCGCGTCGGCGGTGTTGTCGCCACCATTGATGAACCGCATCTCTTCGATCTCCCGATTCTCGTCCGACTCGCGAGCGGCGAAGCGACATGATGGGCAGATTTCGGCATGTCGAGTCTCTTCGTGATTATTTCAAGAGTCGTTTCCAGTACATATGTCATGTCCGCATCTCGCACTGTTGGGTATATGTACTTCAGACGTTGAGTATATGTACATACTTCAGAAGCTAGTGCACTTCTCGTGACTCTGTGGCATTTCGTAGAGATGTACGTGATGATGTTCCCTCGGAGTGTGAACGCATTTTCTTTATGCGCATTGCTATGGGAGTTTCTCTTGTTGTTTTTTTTCAGGTCAATGGACAAGCATGATGTGTGCTGCTGTTGATGTCGGTTCTTCTTCGATGAAAAGAGAAGACTGCCAGTGTCGGAACGCACAACATTGTAGGATGAAGTGCTTTGACTTTCCCCCTTTTATCTTTCTTGCCCCACTTTCTAGCTTAGAGATGATGAATAGAGGTAGGTACCTAGGTACCTCTAGGTATACTGAATATAGTTGTTGCTCCATCAATGCAGTGCAGTTCTCAAATGATGAACATGAAGTCGAATGAGGATGTCCCAAGGAGGGCGCCGAACGTTGCACAACACGAGAGCGTTGTAAAGACAGGTATATAAATCACGAAGTTGTATTTCATCTTATGCTTGCCACACGCGCGGCCAGTATCCGTAGATAGGAGAGACACGAACCGCCCACGCGTCTATAGCGATTGCGTACATACAACCTACTCTGTACCTCTCTCAAACATCATTCGTGTGCAGCTGAAAAACAAAACCCCACATCGAAATGCTTGGCCAACTTACGCCAACTGACCGATCATTGCGAGTACCTACTTCCCGTGCAGTCATCAATCTGCTGTCTACAATCGTTCAACGCCAGCATGCGTATATGTATAGCGGTAAAAAAAAAAGAGAGAGAAAGAAAACCACCCAAAAAAAAGTATAAAGTGTGAAGCATCAATCGTGCCCTCTCGTATATACCAAGACTAGTCGCGCCCGATGCAAATCCAAGAGGGAATTCAAATTCGTGATGATGAACGCAAAAAAGAAAAAAGAAAAAAAAGAAAGAAAAGCCCCCAGCATCAAATGACAAGGCCAATACGAAGAACAGAAAACATAACACACCCGTCATCAAAGCACTTAAGTACCTGGCATCGGCACCTATCTACTCCGTAAGTGCCAGCAAAGAGAACAACCCACCCATGACAGGCCGGGCCGTGAACTGAAGACCACTCGGGTATCCCCCCGTATTGACATCGTACAAATCAGTCAAGGCCCGCCACGTAGGCGTCTCGTTGATCCACCGCGCAATCTTGGAGATGAACATGCGCTTGGTATCAGGCTTGGCCACCGCCGCGGCAAACATCTCCCAGTCAGTCTTGGTCCAGACGTTCCGGGTATCGAGAATGACGCCGTACTTCTTCTGGTTCTTCAGGTAGAAGTCGCTCTGCATGTCGTAGATGTCCTGGGGGATGAAGTCGAGGCCCAGGACTTTGTCGGGGTAGATGTTGTAGAGGAGGCCGTAGGAGGCTGCGTTGTCGTATTGCAGCATGCTGTGTCCATCGGCCTTGTTGACGCCGTGCTCCGTCCAGAAGGCGAGGTATTCTTTGGCGTAGTTGGCGTACTTGGTGCTGTCGCCGCGGTGGCCGGCTCTGGTGGCGATTTCGGACATGGCCTGGAGGGCAATGATTCCCTTGATGGCGAGGTTGGTCTGGTTGCTGTGGGGGGGAAAGAGGTTAGAGTTAATTGGTCGGGTCAGGAAAAAGCAAAAAGTACCTACAATGTAGGTATACAAATGATTGGGGCAAAGGAGGCGGAAATATAAAAGGGGGGACAAAAACTTACGCAAGATGGCCTGCAAAGTCATCTGTGGACAGCTGCTGAGCGGGGATCTTGGCGTCGTCAATCATGTACTGAGCCCACTTGACAAGCAGATCCCAGTTGTCAGCCAGGTATTTGTTATCGTTCTTTCGCTGAGCAAGAGCGAGCATCATGATGATCATGTTGCCGCATTCTTCGAGCGGCATAGCCTCATCATTGCCCTTGGGGTACCCGTTGGCACGAGGGAATCGGCCGAGGTCGTGCTGTGCGTAGTTGTTGGGGTAGTGGTACCGGTCATTGATCAAAAGAGGTTCCAGCAAATACCGAAGCAGATCAGGGTTCAGGTACAAAAGGATAGGGAACGCAGGGAAGATGACGTCGACGGTCTGGATGTCGCTGTTGGATGAAATTTCCTTGAGGAAGATGAGCGGTTTATCAGAAGTGCCCGAGTAGGCCAAAGCTCCAAAGACCTGTCTGACGACGAGGGTAGTCATGGTGGCATAGTCCTGTCCGCCAGCGGCAACCGAGTCCCTCTGGATGCGGAGATCCAAGCGGTTAGAAGCGTGTCCGGCATCAACGAAGTCATCGTAGAAGAAGGTCACCATGTCCTGTTCTGAGAAGTAGGAGGTCCAAAGAGAGGGAACAGCCTGGGGCTGGTCAGCCTGGCCGGTAAATTGAATCGCGTTCTTCTGCGCTACTCCAATGGTGAACAAAGCCGAGACGGTGGATTTGACGTGGCCGAAGTCGCGCGAGAAAGCAAAGACGGGCCTGCGACATGTGTTAATTTTAATTCACTCTGTTTTGCTGAACAGTGAACACTGAAGAGCGGCAATTCATACCATCTGTCGTTGACAGCGCGGAACTGAGTATCCACCTTGTTATCCAGCTTGCTCTGGTTGAAGAATTGTCCGCGAACATCTACATCGGCTCCGATCTTGTACGTGACGCCTTCGTGCTCAGCGGTAGAATAGTACCAGTTGCCCCACGCGGCATTATCACCATCTTCCTGGAATTCGCTCTGCGTCGCCTTGTAGAACTTGTGGCTTCGAATGCCAGAGGTAGACTTGGTCTCCCAGTTGACGACAGCGTTGACATCACCCGAAGCCCATTCTATTGGTTTTTTTTTTTTTTTTTCTCGTTAGTCACGACTCACGACAAGAAGGCTCACTGCGCCAATACGGCGGGTCTTGTCTCACCTCCAGACACATCGGTATAGAGCTGAACGCTGTGCGATGCGCCGTCAAGAGATCGAACAGCGACGTTCATGTATGAGAATGGAATGGACTGGCGTCGCAAATCCTCGGGATAGACAGGCGACATGAACTCGATATTCATGGCCACCTTTCCAGCCACGGACATGTTGAAGTTTGATCGCGTAGACGTGTAATCTACACTAATCTGGTCAACATTGGGCGCACCAGGGTGACCACCCATCCAGTTGTAGACCTGGCCATCGACCATGATGAAGCCTTGCCATGCTTGAACCCCAGTCCTATTTCATGAACAACGCAAATCAGATGTTATTCTCATTCTCATTAGGATAGCGGTTCCCTTCTCTCAGGGGACATGGGAGAACTTACGTCCAGAATCGAGGCCATTGACCAGCCAACATGGCATGAGACCCATCTTCTTGTCCATTCGCCCACAAATTCACATACGGGGATCGCACAGCCAAGGGCACAGCAGGAGGTCTCGCGGGCGAAAATGTCGTATCAGCCTCGACACATGAGCTAAGCAAGGCAAAAGCAGCCGCCAAAGCGTATTTGACGGACATCATGGCGCCTGATTATCGTGTAAGACTAAGTTTCCTGGGAAATCAGGAAGAGGAATAGACACGGCGAACGACCAGAATATCTCCATCGCGTCCTTATAGAGGGGGGCGGCCTCCCCCGTGGTATTTATAACAATGCACGAACATGACCATGACCATGCGGTTACATCGGAATAGGCAACTTCTTTTTCCTGGCAATAAGAAAAAAAAGGAAAGAATGCGACCAGGCAATTATTAGAGCTGAATCACGAGCCAAGGAGATGGGTAGGTACCTACCTGTTGAGCGGGACGAGACGACAAAGGGGGAGTGGAGGCAAAAGGGGGCGTGCGGGCATCACGATTCCTGCAACCTACCTACCGTTACTTCCATCTTGTAAGTCAAGTCGAATGCAGATTCTATAAAGTGGACAAATAGGTAGGCATACCTACATACGTGTTTTCAAAGGAACCGGTTGGGAGTCGGGACTTGTCTGTTCCACCAAGGAAACGTGACAGCCTAGATGGACATCGCCAAGGAAAGAAGCTGCTCACTCAGTGGCCGACACGGTATACTCTGCGCGCAATTGGTCAAACGACGTAAAGTGTGAACAACAAGCCGCGGCATGGAAACACCATCCGGTGGAACTGAGAGATTTCCCCGACAGGGAATCTCAAGACACCTTGGTGCGCTAACAGGGTGTATTCGTAGCAGGACTTCACGTTGGCCATGTCAATCCTACCTATGCTTGCTTATGTACCCCTTGGGGCCGACCCGTGCTGCTTGACCAAGGAACATTGACCAGACGAATTGGGAAAGGGAGTTTAACGGAAGAAAAGACACGGACATTGTGTGCGGAGAGGTAGTAGGTATTGTATGTATCAATCTCGGTTTGCGAGGAGCATGAACTGGAAAATGGACCGGACAAAGCGGCAGCGACTTACAGAGTATGTATGTATGTACCTCCTTACTGTGTACTCTGTGCATTCAGTGATTCACCGTAGACGTGATTTGATGGCGATCGGAGGAGTAGGTACCTCGTGTCTACTCCGTCGGCCGCCATGTCAAGGCTCGGTTCCTACGGGACTACTCCGTACATACCAACGGAATCGTCCAGGAACGGAGCTGGGGCGAGCTGTGACACGGCCACGGCCAGCGGCTGGTAAGAAGGAAAAATCTACAGAGGAAATAGTGCACATTCTACTCTGTAGAGGACGAAGGGGACTGGTCACGGGCCAGCAGAGCATCGATGGTCGCAGAGGCATGGCAGGGTTTGTTGCAATTACCCATAACAGAGTACAGGGTACAGAGTACGGAGTACACGGGACAAGATTCTGGGGTCAGGAGGGAAGAAAGGGAGGGACACTGGACGGATCAGCCGCAGCAACTCAAAAGAGACTTCGGGATTCAAATGAAGTTCCGTCGACAAGTAGATATGGAAAGCCTGAGAGCGCGTGACGTCTCCAGGAAGCGTGTCTCGTCCAGGAGCGTCTCAGCGTGTGTCGTTGGTGAAGATTGCATGCTCTGAGCCTCTGAGCCGTGTCATGAGGTTTGGGGGTCAACTGAACCAACGTTGACAGCCACGGCCTGAGAAGTTGCTTTGTAGGTACATATCATCATGTAGCCTGCAGGTTACCCGACGGAGCAATGTATTAATGTAGGTAGGTATGTACCTAATAATGTACGGTAGGTAGATACATGTAGTTGCCAGGTTTGAGGATTTCTGGTATGTATCGCACCGGATGGACCGGGAGCCGATGATTCGCTGCCATCGGGGGCAAGCGGTTGACGGTTGACCGTTGGGGGGAAAGAAAGATGTTCCAGATGGAGAACGGATGGGGGCATGGCGGCCCATCAAATGATCAAAGCCCATCTAAGCGGAGACAGAGTCGCATATCATCGCCTCTCTGGGAGACTGCGACTCTGTGAGAGTCTGTGACTCTGCAAAAGTCGCGACAGACTCTCGGCAGCATGTGGTGAGTTTTATTATTGAGAGCACGTGGCAGAGGAACCGCACAGCTGTGATTGCTGACTTTCCAGAGTCAATGGGAGCGACGCATGATCCGCCAAGACATGCGGGTTTCCGCAGACTCACTGATCAGAGAGCCATGTTCGGAGTTGGAGAAGAGCAAATGCGCTCCTCACTGCGCAGCCGCACAGTCGGGGGAAAGAAACGGAAAAGGATGAATAATAAACAAGTTCAAGTTCGCCATTTCGCGCAAATGCCGAACCAAGCCGTCCACGGAGCTGTCTCTATCTCGATTGGCTCACTGGCAACTGCATCCGCCAAGTGCCTGGCAGACCCACTGTCACGTTACGCAGTCCAGACTCCAGTACGGAGACTGGAGCCAGGAGTAAGGTACCTAGGTACATAGGTACCTCCTAATGTACGGAGTACTCCGTACGGAATAGGTACGCACTCAAAGCCGGCTAGGTGCAGCTTTACTCCGTAAAACCGTCTGCCGCAACGGACAGGAATAGAATTGTGGCTATTTTCAGCTTGCGACAATTCCCCAGCATATCCTCATTTCCAAATTCGTCACAGCATCTTCTCGACGAAGCCTGTCATGAACGAGTAGGTATATGTACATATGTACCTACATACGCGACGTCGCTTTATTGGTGTTCCCAGGCTGCTTGCGCCTCCGCATGGGCACAAATCGATGCGCCTTCGCAGAGGGATGCATATTATCCGAGATCCGATCGATCTATCATTTCGCCTGGCGCTGCCTCTTCAGTCCGTCAGATGTTGTCATCATCAGCGTAGGTAGGTAGTCGGTTCGTCGCCTCGCGTCCCATTGCTGCTCTACGTACGAAGATACTTCAGCCGCGCTCTTCATCAGCTGGTGAGACTTGAGAGAGATGGACTTGTAAGAACTTGGAAGCGATCGTTTGCTCGTCATTGTCTCTTCCGCAGTTTTACCCGTATCTGCCGTGCTATCGAACCGGCATACCTACCTAGGTACCTAACGTATATGTATGTACATATGTACATACCTACCTACATAGTACCTACCTAGGTACCTGATATTTCGCTCCTGCGGCGGGCGGCCTTCCCCTTCCCCTGGCCTTTGTCCAACTTGCTGGACAGAAAGAGGGGCGTGTACGGTGTGCCATCGATTGGCTTCTCGTCTGTCCACCTGGCACGCCGCACCTGGTCTGCCGTGAATCGTGATAGAACTCTGTCTCACATGTCTCCCGAGGGGCCGAATCCCAAGGCATCATGTCTCACACATCAACGGAGTAAAGCGCAAGTTATGGATTCGAATCAAGCAGCGATAATTGGGGGTTTTTTTTCTTTATAGCGGAAGAGTGACGCGAATGGAACTCAGGGTGCGTCAAACTCTGCACTCTGCACTCTGCCGCGATCAAGCGCGCTGTGTTGGCTACACCTAGATATCCGTTACCCGTACATACTCCGTAGGTATCAAGCGATAGTACCAGGCTGACTCGATTAGGCAGTGCCAGTCGGATCGCCCGGCATGTATCTTTTCCTTGCTGGGCCATGAAGTTGGTTGACGTTTTGGTATGGCCCCGGCGTCTAACGTACCTATACCCAACTACCTACATACATACCTACAGTACCTACGTCCCTGATTCATAACCCATTGGGTTCTCAAAACCTCTCCTGAGCTGCTCTCCTCAACCTGCGAGTCGCGACTTGGGAACTGCATCAGGGGCTCAAGGTTGGCCTGGCCGTACGGGCCTCTCGGAAGCGTTTGTGTAATTCGGTCACCGGTGTTCACGTACCCTCTGCGACATGATGGCCGCCTTATTAGGTCGTACATACATAGCTCCGCTGATCCATCTCTACGAGGTATGTATTTACCTACAGTCTACAGTCTACAGAGCACACTGACTCCTGACTTCTGAGCTGATAATGACGCTTCGGGTGGAAATGGAATGCCACGGGGCAGAAGTTCTCACTACTCCGTATACCCACAGGCTACAGCTACCTACCTACCTACCTAGGTACCTACAGCCGCCTCCATACGGCCTGCGCGATTTGCGGCGCATGATATTTTGGCCTATGTAGCTCTTGAGTCTTGGCGGTGGACTATCTTTGCTTTTTCTGGCACAGAGACGACCAAAGAAGAAATGCACGCTGCACGATCTGCCCCTGATCAACATGGCGCATTGACTCAAGACTCGCTCGTTATTTTACCTGCACATATGTATATGTCCCTACCTAAATAGTCTACACGAGGACGTTGACCTTCTTGGCCCAAGGTTTTGACGACACACCCCGTCTTCGCTGTCTTTTCGGCAGCATAACGCTCAGCTGCAGAGGTACATACATACTCACTGACCTAGGTAGAGTAATCTTGCATTCTGCTCTTGATCTGATCTTTTGTGCTACACCCACCACTGACCAGGGGCCAGAAGCCGGATCAGATGGCGGTGCGACCAATCATGAAAGCTTCAGCTTGCTTGCACGTTCAAACTTTCCGGCCCGAAGAGTCGGTGTGAACATGCTCCTGTCGTTTATTAAATAATACTGGCCTTAGCGTCCGTACTGGAGAAATACATCGATGAGCAGAAAATGCCTCTCTCTGAACACGGTCCATGGACTAGGCCGATCGTTACGAGATCCTCTATAGACTGTAGTTGGGCTTCGCGAGGCATCAAACTGACAAACTGACATCACCTAGATGGTCCCAGCGTCCATATGCCATGCTCGGGGGCAATGATGCGCTCTTGGTGAGGGCTTAATGCAAAGCTTACCGAGAACAATAGGAAAATCTGAAGAAAGATTGAGCGCAATTCGTAGAGTATTGGACCTCGTAAAGCATGGACCCCAACTCGCCGCATTGCTATGCCCTGCCTGAGAGTTGTGATTTGTGATTTGTGTGCATGTCTCTGCAGTGTCAGTCTCAAGGCAACGAAAACTTTTTTGACATGGAGGCGTCCGTTCACGCGGCTAGTAGATTACTAGATACTAGAGAGTGGGAAAGAATTTCGACGCCGAGCGTGCACATTTCAAATTTGACAAACAAGATTCTCGGAGTCTCAGAGTGTGTAAAGTAAAAGAACTTACGAAGCTGTCACGGTGCTCAACGCCACACTAAAAAGCGGTCAGAGGTATAAGAAACGAGTACCTACATAGCCATGAGAATTTCGGCTCGCCTGATTAGTCCCTTGTTGAAGTCCCGGCTCCGGAATCTGTGCGGTAATGCTCCGGCCGACCTTTGTAAGTTGTGGCCCGTGGGTGCTGGATGCTGCTGGGAAGGATTCCAGATGATTGCCGGATGCAGAATCTGAGTCTGAAGTTGGGTGCCATGATCGGACAACAGAGATCTAAAAGATGGCACGCGAATGTAGACGAGTTACTACTTACTACTCCCGCAGCACGTTCCCGTCGTTGGGAGGGGGGTGGGGGAAGATTCGGGGGAGTGGCCTTTTCCACGGCTTGGGACTTGGGTGCTTGGAAGTTGGCTGGTCGGTTGGTTTGACTTTGGTGTTCACTGTTTGACTTGTTGTAGCGACGTCGTGACTCGTGATTAGTGAGGACGGGGCAGGCAACCATGTGTCGTTGAGGGGGATCGTGCTGCAGCAGTGCAGACACGGGCCGAACTTCTGCGGATGTGACATGGCAATTTTACGTCGGCGAATACAGAGAGAGTATCGGCAGTGAAGTTACTTACTGTGTGCAATGTGAAGTTAGGTACTGGACCATGTTCCTGTACGTTGACACAATAAAATGGAGGACTGCTTGCTCCAAGCTTCTGCAGTGAATCATAAATGGGCAAAGCATACCTACCTAGGTAGCCTTTGCACAGAAAATATGTATGTACTCGAGTACATGAGTCATCACAACCTCACATGAACGGGCACGTACGCGACCAACCGGCCTCTTGAGTCTTGCCCAACCACGTGCCTCCATAGACGACCCTTACGACCCTTTCCATGCAGACCCGGAAGAAGAAGAAGCATAATGCTTTCCACGTATCACGGCGATTTGCCTCGAATCCTCGATGCATCATCATGCACCTACCCGCCACACAGCATTTGTGGTCACCGCTCTCACACCACCTCATTACCTTATTACCTCATTCGGGTCATTCTTGACCAAACTCGCGCGCGAGGTCCTCTCACAAGATACACATGACACTGCCCCGAACTAACACCCCCACGAAACCGAGAACACAACTTGCATCCACGATCTCGAGACCCTTGATGTCTGGACTCTGTGATCCAGGTTGTGAAGAACAATACCTAACCAGCCCCCAGAGTAGGTAGCCTAGGTAGGTAGGTAGATCCGAACAAGCGAACGACCAACCACCAACGAATAGTCTCACTGATCATCAGGCTTGGAGAAAGCACAAACCACATTCTTGTCCAGCGCTCCAAAGACTGCAAGTTTTCTCTCCCACGCCGGCATCACTTGACCCCGGCACGCGATCACAGTCACACAACGGCCCGAAGGCAGATCACGATTCACGGACAACATACATGGCCAATAGGACCCGAGTATAGTAATAGAGTTGAGCAATTCTTCATAACTCAATAGGGTCTTGGGCCTTGGCCAAGATCATGTGCCCGCTCCGGCGCTCCCCCTTCATAGGTACAAATACAATGTATGTAGGTGTACCTACTACCTATTAGGTACTACCTACATAGGTACCTACTGCCTACATGCCTACCGCCTACATACCAGGTACCTAGGTACCCCGAACCAAGATCTCGCGATCCGACCACGCCTTGGCATTAGGTATAGGTAGGTATATAATGTCTGAATGAATCATGAGACAACATGTCATCATGTCATTGGCGATGAGTGCGCAGCGCGCGCACACGTGAGCGGTCTACTATCTTCGCCGGGAGGGTAGGACCCTTGGTAGGTTCAACTCGTTCAACTCCGCAGGTCGGTCCAAGAAGAAGTGTCAGTGTCTCGTGCTGCCTTTTTCCGAACGCGCGGAGGCGGAGTGCGGAGGCGGAGTGCGGGGTGACGGGGTCTGACCACAAGACGGGCCACAACTTCTCAAGTGACAACTTCAAGACAAGTGAGTGCAAATACGTACAACCTACCTACCTACGTAGGTAGGTCTAAGGTAGGGTACCTACGCCCCGACTCCCGCGACTTCTTTGATGTTCCTGGCACCTGCTGGCAGTGGCTGCTGTCCGGAGCCACGTGGGTACCCGGGGATTGACTTATGCACTAGGTACCTACCTAGGTACATACCTAGGTAGGTAGTAGGTAGGTAGTACTAAGTAGGTACTGTAGGTATGTACCTACCTAATAAGATCCGACGCTTTACGGTCCGTGTGGCTAGAGCCTAGAGGTACCCAAGCCTTGGCTTTGCAAGTTGCGCCCGATGGCAGATCAAGATGGACCGAGCCTCGAGGGAACAACCCGGAGAGAGGTGCAAGGTTCGCGGCTTGAAGCTGCCTTTATTATTATAGTTTTATAGTAGGTACATAGGTATACAGTAACATAACCTACCTACCTACCTCTCGACTCGGATCAGTCTCAGAGAAAATGTACCTACCTAACTTCCTCTCATCGATTCTGCGCGAGGAGTTTCCTCAAGAAATGTACATACATACCTAAATACCTAGGTACTCCGTACGTCTGAGCCGATTCGCTCCGATCATGCATCATCTACCGACCTATACATCTGTGAAAGCATATAGTCAGTTCAGATGGGGACTACCTACCTACCTACCTACCTCCTATCCATGTTGCAGGTTGCTGTCAGCTGAACTTGGCGATGATAATCCCGCGTTCATCTACCTATAGGTATCACCCGGCGCTTTTTTCGAAGTGTGTTCATCGCGGAATCTCCCTCATCTCCACGACTGTTAGCCTGGGTAAATTATTCTCATTTCTTCTTTTTTTTAGGTATTCCACTCTCTCCCGTAGGTATGTACCTACATACATACCTGGTAGTCTCCTTCCGCCCGCCACCCACTTGGGCCTTGGCACCTCCCTTGAGTCCCTCCAGCTTTGGCGCTGTCCCGAAGGTCACGTCACGGAACAACATGAACAAACTCCCACTCCCAAAAGCCACACGGGGTCACGGACCAGCGACTCCTTAATCATAAGAATACCTATGAACCTGGGAACCATGAACTGCCTTGTTTCTCGTGGCGTTCGTCTACCTACCTAATTCGTCTACCTAACCTCCTCAGACTTGCGATCCGCACAGGAGCTCAGGATTCAGGAATGTGAGTATATTCTGGCACTTCTGGCACATTGGAGCGGAAGTGGTCCAGCCACCACTGACCGACCTCGGACCAGTTGGTCTCAGCTGCCAGGAGACTCAGAAGCACACAACTTACAAGTGACAAGCGGTGAGGAGGGCTCAGGGCTGCGCCCCGTGAAGTTGAAAAGTTTCAGAGAGGACATGCCTACCTACTGATAACTATATTCCCATCCCATCGTGAAGTTTGAACCTTCGAGATGGAAAGCTTAGGGCGGATGCTGTGCACGAGTGTGTATGACTATGGATATAAAGGGCCGTTGCGGAGGACGTTGTGAAATTTGGGGGGGGGGGGGGGGGGGGGGGGGGG
>SRQH01000121.1:0-54000 GCA_018360345.1 Claviceps sp. LM84 group G4 | reverse complement strand
TCTGCAAATGAGGCAAGAACAGGTTCCAGCTCGGTCGTCCCGTCATCGCTGCGAAACTCAACATCAACCTCAACAGACTCTACCCATCCTCCGGGCGCACAGCATCTGTAGTCATTCTTCACGCATAACTCAACTTCATCGATTCTCTGTACCGATTCCGCGCTGCTGGTCCCATCACTGCCTAATAACGTTGACTGGTCAGCTGCGTGGCGTCCAAATGCACGTACCAGGTGTGTAGTAGATTAGGCACCGCAATATGTCAGACAACAGTCGCAGAAAGTTGACTTGTCTGAGGTTCGAGTTACATGCATGGAAGAGAGGGCCAGCCACGGTAGTCATTGTACCCTAACCTAAGTTTTCTGGTAGAACAAGAGCCGGAAAGTATGTCAGAGAAATGCTCATGCCGGAGCACTGTTGCGTGGGTGCATATGTTTGTGTGCCACATGTGCAAGCCATTTCGTGTTCACGATTTCGTCATGCTGTCTTTATATACCTAAACGCACTGCCACACATCCCCGAATACTTGAAGCTCGGTTCTCAGATTCTCTCTTTCCTTTCTCCCAATCACGGCTTCTGTGTTCAAAGTCCCGAATCATCAAATCCAGATCCAGCAACCAGCCCCCACGACATTAAATCTCAAACTCTCGTGATGATTGAAGGTTCCATGGAAGGGAGCACGGCTTCTGTTGTCTCGAGATATCGCATACTCGTTCCGGAAACGGTGTCTGCCGACGGCCTGGCCCTGCTCGCTTCTCACCACGATGTGGACGTCAAGCTCGGGCTCTCTGCTGACGAGCTCATGTCTATCATTCCCGAATACGAAGGCCTGATTGTTCGGTCAGAAACCAAAGTTACGCCCGAAATCCTTCAGGCGGGACGAAAGTTAAAGGCGGTAGCCCGTGCTGGTGTTGGTGTCGACAACATCAATGTGCCAGCAGCTACATCTCAGGGTATCATCGTGATCAATTCACCCGGAGGAAACATCTTGGCTGCGGCTGAACACACAATCGCCTTGCTACTGGCAACGGCGCGAAACATTGGCCGTGCAGACAGGACTATCAAGGATGGAAAGTGGCAGCGCGGCAAATTGGTGGGTGTTGAGGTTGGCCGAAAGACATTGGGTATTGTTGGGCTCGGAAAAGTTGGCATCAACGTCGCCAGGATGGCAAAGGGCTTGGGCATGCAAGTGAAAGCTGTTGATCCATTTGCAAGTGCAGACATGGCTCGGCAGGCTGGTGTTGAGCTTGTGTCGGATCTCAAGACGTTGCTGCCTCGTGTGGACTTTCTCACCATCCACACTCCGCTACTGGCGACCACGATGGACTTGATTGGTGAAGAGGAGCTGCAGATGATGAAGAAGACAGCCAGAGTGCTCAACGTGGCTCGGGGTGGAGTATACAATGAAGCCGCACTGCTTAAAGCTCTGGATGAAGGGTGGATAGCTGGTGCTGGTTTGGATGTCTTCACAACCGAGCCTCTCATCTCGGGCTCGGTCGCCGACTGGCTTGCGAAGCATCCGAATACAGTAGCAACACCTCACCTGGGTGCGTCAACCGTCGAGGCCCAGGAGAACGTCTCTATCGACGTATGCACACAGATGCTCGAGATCCTCCGCGGTGGCCTGCCTACCAGCGCAGTCAATGCCCCCATCATCCTTCCAGAGGAGTATCGCAAGCTCGGCCCTGCTGTGCGGCTGGTCGAGAAGATGGGTCGCCTCTACACCCAGCACTTTGTCAAATCCAAGGGCGGAATGATTGGGGGAAGAAGATTCGAGCTCATCTACCATGGCGACTTGGCCGGCTTGCCCAATACCAAGCCGCTCTTTGCTGCACTTGTCAAAGGTCTCGCGGCGTTCTTCAGCGACTCACACGTGAATATTGTCAACGCGACCCTCATTGCGAAGGAAAAGGGCATCGTCATCAGCGAAACCCATGTCCACCAGTCAACGAGTCTGAAGTACTCAAACTTGGTGACTTTGAAGTCCATCACAGATGAAGCTCAGGGGCCGGATGCAGAACAGATCATTGAAGGATATGTTGGGCCTGATAAGAGGGTTTACATTTCCAAACTGGACCGCTTCAATGCCACATTCAAGCCTGAGGGCACTCTCATCATCGTGCACAACTACGATGAACCAGGCAAAATCGGTGGAGTCGGCACGGTGCTCGGGTCTCACGGCATCAACATCCGATACATGCAGGTGGCGAGTTTGGACGCCGAGGCAAGGCAGAGCCCTAGCGCATCGCTATCGCAAAAGGATAACGAGGCGCTCATGATCCTGGGTGTCGATGGGGAAGTGAGTGCTCAGATTATGGACGGTCTGAAGGCATCAAAGGGCGTCTTGGACGTGAGTCTTGTGCAGCTGTAGGAGGAGATACCTATGTACTCCGTAGGTACCTACCTACCTACCTATAGCAGGTATCATAGGTGCCTGTAACCTACATAGTACAAGGTACATATGTATGTACATACGTACGGAGTAGGTACCTATGTACCTAACCTATCATTGAAAGCCTCGGCTTTTTTTCATGGGTCGCTGTCGTGAAAGGTAGGAGGTACCTACCTGGTAGTATGACGCGGTGTTGGAATGAACACAAGTTCACGAATCACAACATCATGAAGCTCTTGGGGTGTGATTTACATTGGACGCTCTAGCCAGGGTCGGTTGGGCAACGTCTTTAGGTATTCATCGCGAATAAACGAGATTCTGGTCATTTTAGATGGATGATCAGCTGAATATTGCGCGAGATGCCAGGGCCCGACAACTTCTCACTCTTATAAGTTAAGTTTTGCTGCGTTTACTCCGTATTTGGCTTCCAGTCAGATCCTTTGCGACTGGAACCCTTACCAAAGCAAAGTGCACGGCCAATCAGAAGCGATTACAGCGGGCCTCTGCCCCCACCTGTCGTCATTAGCCGTAAGCTCTTTTGACGTGCCAAGCGAAGTTGGCAGGCAACTTCACGTTCCAATCCCCGCCAAAGACGCACGTCGACAATCCGCCCGCTGGCAAAAGCATTATCGAAGAAAGTCTGCAGCGAATCCACAGCCACGATTGCTTTCCCTCCTTAATAATCTGCTTACTCCTGCATCCCACCCCTTCTTCATCAAGCAGCGATTTCCGAAAGCTCCCGCTACATCGTGGCCGTCCGGCCGAGACTAGCCCGGCACGCCGATTGATACTCCCTGGCTGACAGGTCTCGTCCTAGCCGTTTGCGACTGAGCCAAGACGGGAAATCATCCATCATACTACCTATCCCGTCGAACCGATTCGCCCAGATAGGTAGCATCATCGAAGCAGTCACTCTTGTTTCGCTTCTAGACGAATCCATAGGGCTTGGAGGGGACGCCTCGCAAAGCAAGCGTGTCCTCGCAATCGGATCAAAATCTTTGATTCCCGATAATTTCTGCGTTTCTTTTTTGGCGATGAGACAGAGCAACGGCTCTGGCAGTTTCGCCAGCGTGCGAACATGTGTTCTGGGATTGGGCCGCATTTTGGGAGTCGGGTTGTCGTCTGTCGCAGCAGCGCCGTTGACTGAAAAGAAGCACGGGGGCGATGAGCTCGAGGGAACGCCCGTCTGGGTGTTGTATGTGGCCTCAATGGTCCTCGTCCTACTCGGTGGTGCTTTTGCTGGGTTAACCATTGCGTACGTTGGCATTTCTCCCCTCGGTCTCAGACAGTTTTTCGATGACGTTGTTGGTGATGATTGATAAAATCGGCACTTAAAGACCTCGCTAACATGTCGTTCTTGATGTAGTCTCATGGGGCAGGACAGTATCTACTTGCAGGTTGTGTCCGGCGATGCGTGCGAACCACAATACAAGAACGCGAAGAGAGTTTTGCAGCTGCTCAATAAGGGCAAGCACTGGGTGCTAGTCACCCTATTGCTAGCCAACGTAATTGTCAACGAGTCTTTACCGGTTGTTCTCGACAGGACTCTGGGCGGTGGCGTCGCGGCTGTCGTTGGCAGCACGATCCTTATCGGTAGGTCTCGAGAAAGAGGACTTTGACCTCGACAAGGTCGCCTAGGCGAACGTGTGGATGCTAACGTGTCCGCTAGTCATATTCGGCGAAATCGTCCCCCAGTCCATCTGTGTTCGTTACGGCTTACCGATTGGCGGTTTCATGTCGAAACCGGTGCTCATGTTGATGTACCTGACGAGTCCCGTGGCCTGGCCAACTGCCAAGCTGCTCGACTGGATTCTCGGGGAAGATCATGGAACAGTGTACAAGAAGAGTGGCCTCAAAACACTTGTGACTCTTCACAAGTCCTTGGGAGAGCTTTCCGATCGGTTAAACCAGGATGAAGTCACCATCATCACCGCCGTCTTAGACTTGAAGGACAAGCCTGTGTCGGAGGTCATGACGCCCATGGACGATGTGTATACATTGGCTGAGGATCACGTTTTGGACGAAAAGACAATGGACAACATCTTGAGTTCGGGCTACTCTCGCATTCCCATTTATCGCGCGGGGAATCCTACCGACTTTGTTGGCATGTTGTTGGTCAAGACGCTTATCACATATGACCCGGAAGACAAAATCCCAGTCAGAGAGATCCCTCTTGGCGCAATAGTGGAAACACGACCGGAAACTAGCTGCCTAGACATCATCAACTTCTTCCAGGAGGGCAAGTCACACATGGTTCTGGTGTCGAATCATCCAGGCTCGGATCACGGCGCTCTCGGTGTTGTCACGTTGGAAGATGTCATCGAGGAGCTAATCGGAGAGTAAGTTTGCCAGAGTGTCTGTTCTCACAACTTTTCGTATCGAACCTATCATCTAACTTTCCGTGTAGGGAGATTGTTGATGAGTCCGATGTCTATGTTGATGTTCACAAGGCCATTCGGCGTCTCACCCCGGCGCCGCGTGCCCGACGCATTCATGCCGAAGCCGGTGCCGCTGCCGTGGGTAGAAGACACGGCGAAGGCGCTGCACTGGTTGATATTGCGGAACAAATGGAAGCTGAAAGTCCTGTCGTTGGCTCATTAGGTGCCATGAGTGACGGTGTGCCCGAGAGACACGCCAAGATGGCGGTCTTCATGCGTCGACGAGGTTCAGCCGGGCCAGACGGCAAACCTGATGATAGGCCGGTCCCCTTCAAGGCATCGCTTGATGAGATGAAGCAACAGCTTCGACACCTCGCTCCGTCCAATCGCGCTGCCAATCCCCGCAGCACTCGCACCAATGTCTTTAAAATCAAGCAAGGATTGAGCGTGACCACATTTGTTGCCGGCGACGGTGCCAGTTCTAGAGCCATGGACGACGCCACGAGTAAAATGAGCGACGTTGTCGATGGAGATGGAATCGGGGGCGAGTCGACACCACTGTTACAAACGCTGAATTCGCATAATGGACCAGCCGAGAATGGGTACGGGTCAGGAAAGTCAATAGAAGATAGCGTGAAGCTCAAGACTCCTGACCGGGCATAACGGCCACGAGGCTCGTTGTGGCGGAGACGGGTAGACGGCACTGGGGGGATTGCTATTTCTTTTCTTTTTCCTGTTATTTTTTCCAATTTACCCTTCTAAATTTGCCTTGCTTTGTTTTACTTTGCTCTGCTTTGCTTTGCTATGTGGCTCCTAATGCAAGGCTGTACACACAGGAACTCGAGAAGAATCAAGGAACCAGTCCGGGGATTGTTCGTGTGAATTAATTTCAGGCTTCAGGCTTGATTCCAAGGAGTTTTGCTCTGATTTGATAAAAAGCCAATCCTACTTCAAAACGAGTGTTTGAGAATTCGATTTCTACAAAGTTTGGCTTCTTTGATAGGATGTAAAGCTTGCTCTTGGTTGCTTGATTATATTGCAAGATCGCCGTAGTAGGCTCTGAGAGGCCAGATTTAGTTACCGTGACATCGATAATAGCCAGCATAAGATCGTGTGTTTCTAAATAACGTAGACAGGCGTTAGCTATTGTAATTGTATTAGATAGTGTTCCGGCCGTCCTAGGAGTTGCCTTCGTTGCATCACTGCATTGGCCATGACGCAGCCTTTACCCCTCTCTGCAACTCCAAGATTCACCCTGCCAGCAATCAATGCCGGACCACAAACAGTTGGGTGCTACAGCGTTGCCATGTCCACCGACTCGTGGGCGTCATCCAGGCGTATCAGACGCTCATATTGTGCGCGTTTGTCCCAACGCGAACGCGGCGACATACCATGGTAGTTTGTTGAGTCACAGGCAATGGTCCTCGACGATGCAAACAAATGTTGCTTTCCCCGAATTAGGACAGCGCATGTGCGTCACGTCCGTCCGCGCTGTCGACTGTCGGCCTTAGAAGTTAGGACTAATCAGGCGCAGCCGCGCAGGCATCGGATAAACTGCTTCTTGAATCAGGAGGGTGTCACAACAATGCGCAAACATGTTACATACATACCTGTTATAGGGCCGGTTTGCCCTTCTCGAGGACGTGCGGAATGCACAGGCGGTTGTTTCTGTGGAGATGAGATAAATCTTGTCTACGACTACATACGAGAAAAACCCCCCTGAGCCACTTCCTCGGCCGGGCTGCGCCTGAGAGTTTTCACGGATACCTAGGTATGTACTCCGTATGGAGAGTATGTACCGTATTCCGTATAGGTACTGGCCAATAAAATGAGACTCATTGGCGACGATAGGTATCGTCCAAGGAGATAACAACGGCAGGACAGAGCTTTTCAAGAAGGAAAAGAGGAGAAGAGAGACTCAGAGAGTTAATGAACCGCAAAAAGAAGCAAAGAAACAAGGAAGAAGAAAACTAGAAGCCTGGAGAGACAGCGGGGCCCGCGTGGTGAGAAAACAAAAATGTATGTACATACATGTATTACGGAGTATGTACGATATTGAAAACAAGCCAGGGTCCAGGTTTCGGGGATTAGCCGACTCAATTGGCAAGCAAAACAATGATGGTGGAGATGCAGACAGGGGACAATGCTATTGTCGAGAAAAGATGGAACTTTCTGTGCTGCATTGGCTGTGGCGTAATAAAAGGGGAAGAAATGCTCTTTGCATATGTGATAACCTTGTTTTCTGGTATGTAACTGTTTGTACTTTGAGCAACAAAGCATACATATCATGCAAAGCGAAACGAAACGATTCACGTTCGCGTAGAATTTGCCCCGGACCCAAAAACCAATTGTTAGCGAGCAATGACGTACTAAAAGGAGTGGGTCGACGAAGTTATAGTGTGTGAAATTTGAATGGGAATGCTTGGCCGCCGATAAGATAAGCCTCGAGACGGTTGTCGCAGCAACAGCGCCCACCCCCCGCCTCGTAAACAACGGCCCCGTTTGAACTACGGACGGGAGCGGTTAGAAATGAGGACGCACTTTCTGTCTGAGCAACGATGCTGTCGCCACCGTTTGTTCTTCATTCTGTTTGTGATATATATTCTGCTCATTATAGTGATGCCCTGCCCAATATAACATCCACGGCCTTCTTCTAGTCTTTCTTCTCTTCTCCTTCTCCTTCTTCGTTGTCTACTCTCTTCACCCTGCTATTCACTTGGTCCGTCCACGTCAAGAGAACTTGATTGTCGTTACAGTAGCCCGAAGCCACTAAACTAACCTTTGCGTGGCTTGACCCAGTAGGCGCCGCTCCTCTACCTTATTCTGTAAACCTTTTTTTTTAACGTCAAAGGCAGGCACGTGGCCGTAACGCTTTCCTCTCTTGAAAAGCCATTTTCCTTATTGAGAATAACTCAGTCCCAAGGGACCGCCGCTGTTGCAATGGCAACAGGAGGTCGAGCCCAGCATATTGAAGCATATACCAAAGCCCTTCCCAGCTCCTCTCCGCTCATCTCGTTTCTTCAACGCAAACAGCCTTGTGCCAGATTAGGGAATGACACGCCATCAACATCCGTCGACTACCAGAATATCGGCCAGCAAGGCAATCCAAGAATGGTCGGGCATCTCGTCAGGAACAATCCGGGGGCCCTTGGTGAACTGCAGCAGAATTCCCAGGAACCCGCGTCTCGCTCTCCATCAAAGCCTCGCAACGAAGGTCAAGATGACATGAGTCGGAGCAGTGAAGCGCGCTCACCGGCGAAGTCTGCACTCGGGAAGCTGTCTTTTCGTCCAGGTGGTAGCGACAAGGAGTCCGCGCGAGCAGCCAAGTCTCGTGATGCATCGCCCAGCAAACCAACTAAGGCAAAGTCGAGCACAAACTTGGCTGGGTTGCTGTCTCGGCCCAAATCGCTGAGAAACCTATACAAGACAGCACACGATGACGAGAGCCGTGCGAGGGAAAAGGACAAGGAGAATGTCAAACCCAGCGGCTCGCCTAGTGCCTCGCCCAGCTTTGAGAGGCCACCGCCCATCTTTGCCCAGTTTACCTCGGATCGAACGACAGTGCAGCATCAGAATCCGTCGGATCTTACGTCCACACGCGCAACCAAGGAGCGACCACAGTCCTTACATGTTCCGAGGCCACAGCAGCTTGATGGCGATGGCGCTCAGTCTCCATCATCTTCGAAGGCACGAGATCGCGCTGCCAGGCCTGTGTCGGTATTGCTCGACCAAAGTTATGGCAAGAAGTTCTTCGGCGGCTTCGGCCACTCTCGCTCCAAGTCGGCCGTCTCAAGCCCTACAAAGCCTACCAGGCCCAAAGTCGACACTGCGAACTTGCAAGTAAATGCTAGCAACATCAATGAGCAACTAGAAGCCCTCTTGGATCGCCGCAATATCCCCGAGAACCAGCGGTACAAGATGCGCAACCTGAGCGACACCATCAAGTTGGAGTTCATTCGGCAGGATCACGCGGAAATGCAAGCGGCTCTCGCCGGGAGGACAGGCAGCTGGGTTAGCAACGAACGGGATATTGGTAGTGGTGCAAATAGCCCAGTTGTCGAGAATGAGCAGCCAAAGCGCAGTCGCGGAAGAAGTTTCACCTTTTCGCGGAGTAAAAAGGATGCAAACTCGCCGACTAAGAAGTCCAAGGGATCAGACACTCTCGGCCGACATTTTCGATCCAGATCAACGGACAGCGTGGCCTGCGAGCATCGCCCTTCCTCATCGGGGCAGTCAGTCGGAGCAGGCTTCCTGTCCAAGATCAAGATTCAGCAAGGCCCATCGGATTACGTTGCCTATCTGAGGAAGGTCCAAAAGCCGGAGCTGGTTGAGGTCGGCAAGTTACACAAGCTGCGGCTTCTGCTCCGAAACGAAACCGTGGCTTGGATCGAGGACTTCATCCAACAGGGCGGGATGCACGAGATTGTGGCTTTGCTAAACCGCATCATGGAGGTTGAGTGGAGGTAAGTCCAATGCAATCCGGCCCAACATCTGGGCTCTCCCCTTTGCTTTCCAGGGGAAGCAGAGTCAATTGTCTTCTCCGTACGTTGCTGATCGTCGACTTGTCTGTAATAGAGAAGAGCACGAAGATGCCTTGCTACACGAGAACCTGCTGTGCCTGAAAGCTCTCGCGACAACAGCCAAGGCAATGGAGTATCTCCACTCCGTCCAAGCCGACCTGTTCCCCAAGCTCCTGCATCTGTTGTTCGACCCAGAAAAGAAGGGCCCAAGCGAGTTTACCACTCGCAATATCGTTCCGTCGGTCCTTCTCACGTACATCGAGTCCGCGGCTCCGGCAGAACGCGTCATACGGGCCAAGAATGTCTTGGGTCATCTTCGCGACAAACCTGGTAAAGACGATGAGCGTCCTCTTCCCTTTGTCTTGGAGATGAGGCAAGAGCGGCCGTACCGAGTGTGGTGCAAGGAAGTTGTTTCAGTGACCAAGGAGGTCTTCTGGATCTTCCTACACAACATGAATGTCGTCTCCCTGGCCAGCGATAAGGGCGCCCAATTCGGTGTCGCAATTCAGAGCCAAAACCAAGGTCAGGATCAAGACCAGAGCCACGTCCCCTCAGCCTCAGGCTCTCCCGGTGACGCGAAGGATGCTTTTGGGTACATGCTTCGCAACTTCCCACAAGAGCGGCCTCCAGTCCCAGCAGCACCATATGTTGGCGGTGTCGAGTGGGACGCAACCAACTATCTTGCTTCCCACGTTGACTTGATGAACGCCATCATTGCATGCGCGCTCACGTCCCAGGAGCGAAACAACCTGCGTGCCGAGCTCCGTATCTCAGGGTGGGAACGCTGCCTTGGTGGCAGCCTGCGCATCTGCAAGGAGAAGTTTTACGGTAGCGTGCACGTGGCACTGCGGACTTGGGTTGCTGCCGCTGCGGAAGATGGCTGGGATGTCCGAGACGTTCGGTTTGGTCCTGCTCCCGAGGCAAAGTCTTCTCCGAAGAAGTCGAAATCGGGAGGAGGCCAGAAGGCCAAACACGAGCCGCCGCCGAAGCTGGATTTTCCGAAGCTGGACTTCAAGATTGGCCAGGAGCAGTCTGGTGCTCAAGATGCTTGGCTATGATGGCTCTCGTCCGACTTGCTGCCACAACGGAGTCGTTCGAAGATGCCGGAGCCATAGATTCGGCTTACCAGGCATGACAGTGTGACGGGGGCGAGTATGGTGGTGTACATGCGATGATCTTTGGGCGTTTAGGGGATGCTTATTGTGTCTCAGAAAGGCACAGCAACAAGTTACTTGCAAGAGCATGCAACAATATGCAGCGATGTGCAGAAAAGGGACATGCAACGATATGCGACGACATGCAAAGTTATGCAACGACACGCACTGACATGCACCCCATATAACATCGGGGACAATCTCCGACACAAGCTATGCACTCGGCTCAAGAGTTGCACCATATCAAGCCTCAAGATAAACAGCCGCAAACATAGCTCCGCACTCTTGAGACTTGCAAAGAGACTACTGCAGGGTCGGACAGCGCGCCAAAGATATGGACCGCATCCCACTCCTTGCCACGACTCGTACGTGCAGCAGAAGTCTCTGGCGAAGGCGTGTACACTTTATACAGCAGCCTTGACGCCAGCACTTATTCTGAGTGTTTTGCATGGGAAGTCTCTTGACTTGACCCCATTACGGGGATGGAAGCCCTTGCAAGACTGATGTCGACGGCGCGAGGCTTGTGCACACTTACTTTGGGAGTAACAGAAGCCGGCAACCGCCTGGACGTCGAAGAGGTGCGGATTTCCCTCTCACTCGTAGTGGAGGAAGTTGTGAGAATGCTTTGGTTTGCATCGGGTGCAGAAGAACTTGATTTTTCAGCCCGAGCGAGATGGAAGCGATTTAGTTGTTCATTTCTACTCATGTGGCATGTCCATGACCCTGTCCCCCTCGGTGTACATCCTTGATATCAGGGCGACCATCGTGGGCGTACCGTCGTCCGACTCGTCCATGGCGATGACACACTTGCTCTCTGTCATCTCGACACTGTACGTCGGGTCCTTGATGATGGCGTCGATCCCGTACTCGGTCGAAACAGCTAGTGTATAGCCGGGGGCCACCTTGTCCTTATGCCTGGGCACCTTCACGACCATCTCGCCAGTCGATCTCTTTCTCACCTTCGCGTTGACGTTCGCGGGCATATCTGACTTTCGCTTCCTAACGTTTTTCTTTTCTTATTTCATTTTCATATTCATCGGCGGGTTCTCTGATTACATTACATTTCCTTGGGTTGCATTTTTTGGACTGGTTGCAAACACTTTTTCTTATTCTTATTCTTTCCATGGGCGATAATATGAGATTTCAGGGAGGGACAGAGCAAAAGTGTATGATGGACTGAGGGGTTGATGCATTAGTTTACATGAATGAAATGACGACTTGATGATCAGGTGTTGTTATTACATGCATGGTGATTTGATGAGGAACGAATATCGAAAGGTGTGATATGCCTGGTAACTTCATCTACCGATGGCGCGCAAAGGCTTCGTACACAGACACGCCCTTGAGGATATCCTCCTTGACTCTCTCATCTGCCGCGGTCAAACCGGGGAGCAAGTCTAGAACCCGGTCCAGTTTGTCCCGCGGAATGATGACGACCCCGTTGACGGGATCCTGAAAGGCGATGTCACCGGGGGAAACGATGACACCGTTGATGTCGAGGGTGACTTGAAGAGCGTGGGGGGTACTGGCGGCACCGGCGCCGGCGGTGGAGGTACCGAGAGCGAGGATCTATCGAGAACAACAGTGTTTCGTTTTTATTAAGATCAACACTATTGTTTCAAGGGGGGGGGGGGGGGGGTACAAAAAGGGAGGAAGGGGGCTTTTGTGTGTTTAGACTCTTATATTTGCAAGAATAGAGAAAGAAAACAAGGGGATAGAGTCTTTTCTTCGGGGTCTTTTTTTCTTTTGGCTGTTCTTTTTCCTGGAGATCTTCTTTCAACTCTTTTTTTTTCTTTTTCTGTTTCTTTTTGCACACGTTTTCTTTCAAATAGATGGGTGACGCAAGGGGACCAGACTAACTGGCAGGTTCGTACTCCTCAACTCCTGCACATCTCTCACCCTCCCGGCGACAATAATGCCTCGGACTCGTCGCATTTTCATCCGCAGAGCCATGATGCCGCCGCATATGGCATTCGTCTGACCAGCTGCCTGCTTCATGACCACAAAAGTATCTGGCTCCATGACGTCGGCCCAATGGATTCCCTTCGGCATGTTGGCAGCTGGACTGGAGCTCGCTGCCGAAGTCTCGCCTTTGGCCACGAACAGGATCGTGGAGACGGGGGCAATGGTCGGCGAGGTCGCATTGGAGTCGGCTTTTGTGCTGTACGCGGTGAGATCCGCGAGGTAGCCTGCTCCCGGGACTTGGAGCTTGAGGAGCGCATCCGAGATGTCACAGGCTGTGTATTGCTGGAGGGTTGCCAGGGTGGCCTCGGAGATTCTCTCGGAGAGGAACGACATGGGGAGGGCGAAATGGCAAAGGGTGTCCTTTTTAAAAAATTATCTTTTGGTGTATGTGTGTAGCAAGAACGGGTAATAAGAAGGAATGTATGGTAGATTACCTACATATAGGTACCTAGTACCTACACCTAGGTGTATCTAAGGTATCTACTCCGTATGGCACGGATGATGACGGCACGCTGAGCTGGAGTCTTTCTCGAATCTCGAGTCGTCCGCGCGGTCAACAGTGGGGTCCGGAAGTTTCAACCCCGCATTACTCCAATTTCCTCCGTCCTCTCGACGTCTTCGGCATCAACTTGTTTATTAATTAACCTCCCAATCAGCTCTTGGACTGTCATCTCTCTGCCCGTCGTTTCTCCTCCGTAGCTATACTGTCGCGGCTTCTGGATCGCGCATGTCTAGACGCGCGCAAATCCCGCTGCTGAGCACGCGGCGCACAACCAAGCTACCATCAGGTCTATTCTTAGCAGCGAGTTACTCCGATCTGCGATCCCGCCATCCGGGCTAGCTTTGTCTGTAACTGAATGAACAGATCCCAGGTGAGCTACCTAGTTGGAATATAGCCATTTTTATCTGCATTCGTTGCTCGGGCATTCACCGAGGCAGTGGATCTTCGGTGACCATCGGGTCCTCGTCCGACGAGTCTTAGACTCTTCGGCATCGTTGACCGGCTGATTTCCCTCGAAAGCAAGCACCCTTTCGGATAGGGATTCCTCTGGCTGATTCTGTTGAGGATCAAAGTCTTCTTTTTCGAAATAAAGCACACAATAAGAAGCGGATTCCTCTGGTAGGTTTCCAGAATCGAAGCCTCCAGCAAGGAGGTCGGCGGGGTCCTTGCTAATAAAGTATGTAGCTAGCTGTGTCTTCTTCGGCAGACAGATCCTCGTCGGAAGAATCTTCATCAGGGACTCGGAAGAGCTTCGTCAGAGCAGTTTGCTTTGGTGTCCATCTTAGTGTGTTGGGCCTCACTGATGGACGTCTCTATCTTCTGAGCCCACACCATAAATTCTTGTCCAAAGTATCAAGATGCATCTTAATGGAAGCCTTGAGATCTCGCTCGTCTGCATTAGCCACAAGTCACAACACATACGGACGTGTTCCTTACCGACAGAATCCTCACGCACCTCACTGCCACCAAGAATTGTACGATCAGCCGCCCCGCTTCTTATGATCCTCGGTGCCATATACATGGAACCTTCTCCCAGACCCCAAGTCAAAGCTTGACAAACAATGGGACAGATCAAATGCTTGTCAGCAAGTGCCCCAAAACATCCGCCATGTCCGTCAGCTGGATCACTAGCCGATACACTCAGATGGACAAGGATTGAGGATCAGCCACCGCACTCGAAAGAAACAAACACAGGATTTGATTCAAGGGGAAATCTACATATGCTCCAGATCGAGGCGGGTGCTCGAGGCGGGTGCTCGAGGCGGGTGCTCGAGGCGGGTGCTCGAGGCTAATGTAGATGGACGAGGCCTTAAGGCTTCCGTTAAGAGGCATCTTGATACTTTGGATGAGAGTTACGCTATAAGGTGTGGGCTCAGAAGATAGACGCGTTCGTGAGGATTAAGGAAAGCCCTTTATACATTTGGTGACGGAAACGTACTACCAGAAGACATTAAGCAGTATCAGAAGACATGAAGCAGTATCGGAAGATCGACTTCCATAGCTACGATCCGGACAGCATCACGAAAGAAAAGAGTCATATGCTGATCGTAGACAGGTTCTCAGGTTTTCAATGGGACATTTATTTCACGGACAATCGGACCGCAGCCTCAGTCGTAACCAAGTTGACAAATTTCTTTCTTCTCCTCAAGAATCACTTCAACATCACTGTCAAAGTCCATTGAGTGAGACAATGAGATAACGATCGTCAAACCAAAAGTAAAGAATTGGTTAATCACAAAGGGAATCACAATCGAGCCTTCCGCCCCAGACACGCAATCGCAGAATGGAGGGGCAGAACGCTCAGGGGGTGTCAACAAGGAAAAAGCACGCGTGATGAGAGTGGATGCTCATCTCCCGAACAAATTGTGGCCGGAAGTAACGAGGGCAGCGGTTTATCTGTTCGACAGAACTCCCAGAAAAGCAAACAATTTCAAAAAGCCTTACGAGATATTTTTCACCCAGAGTGCTCTCAGAAACGGGATCGTCAAAACACATCGACAATCGAATCTAGCGCATTTGAAAGCATATGGATGCATCATGCAAGGCATTTGCAATGACCAGCGATCGCCGATGCACACCGCGGGAGAAATCGCTTGCAACGACTAGATCCGACAGCATGGATTGGTAGGTTACCTTGTTGGATACAGATCTTCGAACATCTACCGCATCTGGATACCATCGTTAGCCAGGGTAATCAGTTCTCGCGATGGGGTCTCAAATCTTGGAGTGCATGTGGGTGTATAATTACAAGCTCGACGAGCACCACATTTACCTAAAGTGCAAAGCCCGGCTGGTTCGAATCGATCGTTCCGCATGCTTATGTCCATTGCGGCGAAATACAATCTAGAACTGAAGCAGTACGATGTAACGAACGCTTTCGTTCACGCTAGTATGGACCGCGATGTGTACATGATGATGCCCAAAGGGTACCAGAAGAGAGGGACGATCGTCAAGCTTCAAAAAGGCCCTTTATGGCTTACGCATCTCACCTTTGCTGTGGCAGAAAGAGTTTACAACAACGCTCAAGAGTCAAGACTATGGGTTATCAGACGGTGCCGCACGAACCGTGCTGCTTGATCAAGGGCGGCATTATCATTTTCTTCTATGTTGACGATATCATAGTCGCCTACCGAAGAGAAAACGCAAATGAAGCTAACCGAGTGATCCAGCTCCTCAAGAAAAATATACCATGACTGGCGGGGACGACCTGCAATGGTTCCTGGGGATGGAGGTAATCAGAGATCGACGGTAAGGACTGCTGCGTCTCTCACAGGCCGCGTACATAGACAGAATTCACCAGCTGGCCTCCGCTGACGCTTCGGTACACCCTCCTTCAGTTTTGCCTAATAATTTGAATTCGAAGACTATCTATTGTATTCCCAGCCTACACCTATGGAACACCAATCAAAAATACTCAAAGCTTCCCGAATCCCAAAGAAGGTGGCGATTCATCATCATCATGCGCATGACGTGAAGCGACGCAAAGGACTCAAGGAGAGAGTCAAAATTCCCAGAATATTGGCCTGGAATGTAAAATTGTAAATCGTATCAAACCAAGGCGATAGAGCAGCACATTGGCCAGAACAAATCAAGAATGTTCATCGATGACCACCTTGACAAGAAGGTTTGCTGATAGCCGTCTCACCTTGAAAAGGAGTTTTATTGATGACCGTAGCACCTTGGTGCTCTGCGATGAGGTCTGCATACTGGAGCCCCTCGTTCAAGGCCATTTTCTCCAGCTCATCTACAGTTGAAGTTTAGAAATTAGTGCTTTGAATACATGATGTAGCATGAACAAAATTATGATCTTGACTCTACCAATGGTTCCTGGGAGCACGATTTCCCCGCGCTCATGGAGCGACACTAGGACGTCCTTGACCCAAATACGACAAGTGAAGGATTCTCCTGTTCGTTTCGAAGGACTACCATCTGCTGGGGTGCCCCTTATTACTTCCATTATTTGGGAATGATTTTTGGCCTTGCCCACCAGAACCAATACTATCAACGTCTTGGATTGGTCCGGTTTAGCAACTTTCTTCTCGTATTTCCAGGGTCCGTACAGATTGTTTACATGGTGGAAGGCTGCATTCATGACAGGGTCGGTAAGAATTAAACCCCAGTGCTTGGGAAGATTAGCCACCGAATTCGACAGAAATGAACGCACGAGCTGAGTCAAGGGAGAACCTACATATGTTTTAGGACGCCGGCGGGCGTTCAGGGTAAGGTATATGGATGAGGCCTCAAGGCTTCCGTTAAGAGGCATCTTCAACCTCGATACTTTGGATGCCGATGAGAATTACGGTATAATATATATGCCGTAGACTGAGGGCTAACAATATGGAGACGTCCATGAGCATAAATAGAAGCCCTATATACATGATCATGGAAATTTAATAAGGGAATACCGTCACGATACGTCAAACTGTTCTTGAAAGATGCTCTGCCAGAATTGTCAGTCCTTTCAGGCAACCATCCTATTACTCCGCACTTGTGTAATATTGCCATCACTATCTGATACTTCACTTGTGAAATGTTACTGTCACCACTTCATATAATATTTGTGACGATGGGGGACGTTCTGCCAGTCATTCGCGTCAGACTGGCTTCACGTGCTAATTCTTTCTATTGCTCTTTGTTTGTGTGTCATCCTGTGGTGTGCAGCGTGCTGAGGCATGCCGCATATGGAAAGATTGCGGGGAACATCTGAAATTGTTCCACATGACGTAGAAAGTTTGGGCAATGGTAGTAAGGATATTGAGGGCTCGTTGAGGACAGAAAAAATGAGAAAAGGACCATGTGATTTTGTCTTTGTTGGAATCGCGCAATATGTACGAGTAACGATGGTGATAGCCGCGCACGTGGATGATGGATCGTGGGCACGGGGAGCCTGGAAGTCAAAAATCGAAACCGTAATATCCATATGATCTTGCGGGCTCTTGTCCATACCTTCGCTCGTTTATTAGACCCCTCGAAATCTGAAAAATAGGTAGGCTTGTCATGCAAGTATCAGAGAGAAAGTACATAGGCACCTACCTGGCAACCTAGGTACCAGGTACCTAGGTACTACAACCAAGGAGGTAGGTATGTAGGTACCTAGGTACTACCTACCTACCTAATGTATGTCCCACATAGATACATGTTCACCTGTAGGCTATAGACCGTAGGTACCTACGGTGTTGCAGGTACATACATAGGTACCGTATCCTCTTGACGTGCCAATGACCCAAGATCGACAGGTAATATCGCACAAAAGAATGGGCGCAGCCATAAACACCCTTACACCCTGCGACACCTAGGTGCCTAACTCAGATGATCCATCTTTCTGACCTTCATCTCATCCTGATGCCATAGGTTTTATTTCTTCCCTTCGTCTTCTCGGGGCGCCGAGTTCACTCGAGCACCACAATACGTTCGCCATGTCGGAATTCACGACCCCGGGCGAAACCGATAGAGTGCTGGAACTCCTCCGATGTGTCGACCTCGAGTATCCGGATGGGGAGTTACTCGAGTTCTTTCTTCTAGACTCAATAGAGCCTCTGCAGACAGCTCGCTACATTATGGGACGGTGCTCTGCGGATGGACACGGGCTGGATATAGCCGCCCTTTTATCTGCTTGGAAACGATTGATCTCCGTTTGTGTGTAAGTCCAGCCAAAGTACCTTGGTAGCGTCGTGCTGATGATGATGAGTATGTAGTCACATATGATGGCTCAAGACACCCGTCCCGTGATCAAACCATCATTTCGATGATAAGAAAACGAGACCGTGGCAGATGCTGCCTCACTGGGCTTGGCCATTCTATCTGGGACCCGCTCATGGTGGTGCCACTCCTCCCGACTGAGGCATTCCAGATTGACAAGGAACTGCATGAACTCCTTGGCATCTTCATAGGTCCTTCTCTTCTAGAATGGCTCTTGTTGAAAGCAGCAAGTTTGAGCCCCGAGAAGAACCATTGGCTTGTCCGCAGGTCTGCGGCCGCAGCGCTAGCGCAGGGAGTCTTTCGATTTGTCTTTGACAATGATTTGCAGGTAGGTGGGTTAGCTTTCTTTTGCTCTTGGTGACCAGCTCTCGCCCACTTGTCTTCAGGTGCGTTTACAAGCTCACAGACCTCAAGTACACAGTTTTCACTAGCACGGTCGGCACAACTTTGCCATCCGTCATAAAGAAGGTTCCATTCCGTCGGACTGCTCGTTTCACAGACTGCATTGATTCTCATGTAGACAGCCCGGACACTTCTGCATTGGAAATTCTGTCGCGGTTCGCACATCCTGTCCGGTGGACTGGCGCCGCTCGAGAAGCCGCTTGCAAGAGACCCAGCACAGTCCGAAGTGGGCAAACGGCTTCACTTTGGCGATTCCTGTCGGAGCGTTGTGCCACTGCCGTCGCAATGGTCTGGCGGCTGGTTCCAGCTCTTGTCCGCATACGCGCTTACCGAGGCCTCGCCTTTCTGGGGGCTCACATGTATGGGCCAAGTTGCAGCCTTCATGTACAACGGCTGCCTTTCGGCCTTTATCTCAAGACCACCAGCACGACATGGCACCGAAGCTTGGCCAACGAGTTTGCTGCACTGCAACTTGTAAGACGCCACACAAACATCCACGTTCCCAGCGCCCTGGATCTTGTATCGGATTCGAAGGACTCCTACCTTCTGACGACCACAGTCCGCGGGCTTCCTCTGGGCCGGTGTATCGACACCCTCAGTCATGAGGAGGTGACAACTCTGGTTGGCGATCTACAGAATTGCCTCGCGGAGCTGCGAGCGATACCAAAGGAGGTTGCACCAAAATATGCCATTACAAACGTCCTCGGCACGGCATGTTACGACGGCAGGCTCATCATTGGGTCGGTATATGACGCGGCTCGGGGAGACTATTTTGGACCTTTTGTGGATGAGGACGATTTCAACAACACTCTCCGATGCATCCCACTACCAGATGTGGTACACAGCAACGGACATGAGATTGTTCTCACGCACGGAGATCTGAACATGCGAAATATCATGATGCATAATGGAAGGCTTTCGGGCATCATTGACTGGGAAACCTGTGGATGGTTTCCAAACTATTGGGACTACACCAAGGCGCACTTCATCACAATGTCCCACCGGCGGTGGTTGAGGATTGTTGATGCAGTTTTTAAAAAGCTCGGCAATTTTGAGGCAGAACTGGCTATCGAAAGTCGGATTTGGTGGTATTTTTGAACTGTTGGATTTGGATGGATTGCGCCTGGATGGGAAGCATCAAGCTACTTGGACTTTTTGCTCCTTCCTCTGCCCCAGTTTGCTGCAGTGATTACCTGTTACATGGAGTACGAGGTCAGAAACATTTTGCGGGCCGTGTAATCTTCTTCTCTCTTGGCGGCTACGGGGTATCTAGGCATGTAAGGCTCCTCGTGGGAACCCTCACTGTCAATTTGTGCGCGGCCCTGACTTTCTGGAAATGTACCTGGTACCTGGTGTTACCGTGCCTGTAGGTACCTGCTGTACCTAGTATACCCTCTCGGCGTGCACGTGTCTGTCGGCGATAACCCAAGATCCTACCTATCACCTACAGATGATCCATCTTCCTGACCTTCATCTCATCCTGACGCCATAGGCTGCACTTGTTTCCTTCGTTTTTTCGGGGCGCGGAGCCCACTTGAGCACCACAACAACGTTCGCCATGGCGGAATTCACGACCCCGGGCGAAATCGATATAGTGCTGGAACGCCTCCGATGTGTCGACCTCGAATACCCAGATGGGGAGTTACTCGAGTTCTTTCTTCTAGACTCAATAGAGCCTCTGCAGACAGCTCGCTACATTCTTGGACGGTGCTCTACGCAAGGAGACGCTCTCGATCTAACCTCGCTTATATCCGATTGGACACGATTGATCTCCGTGTGTATGTACGTCCAGCCAGAGTACCTTGGTAGCGTCGTGCTGATGATGATGAGTAGTCACATATGATGGCTCAAGACACCCGTCTCATGACCAAACCATCATTTCGACGATAAGAAAACGAGACCGTGGCAGATGCTGCCTCACTGGGCTTGGCCATTCTATCTGGGATCCGCTCATGGTGGTGCCTCTCCTCCCGAGTGAGGGATTCCAGATTGACAAGGAACTGCATGGACTCCTTGGCATCTTCATAGGCCCCTCTCTTCTGAACTGGTTATTGTTGAAAGCAGCAAGTTTGAGCCTCGAGCAGAACCATTGGCTTGTCCGCAGGTCTGCGGCCGCAGCGCTAGCGCAGGGATACTTCCAGTTTATTTTCGGAACAGGTCTGGAGGTGGGTTTGTTTCTTTTATTCTTGGTGCTCAGTTCTGTTCTCACTCACCTTCTTCGCGCGCGTTCACAAGCTAACAGACCTCCAGTACACTGTTTTTAGTAGCAGGATGAGCGGCCCAACTGTGCCATCCGTTATGGAGAAGGTTCCATTCCGTCGGACTGCTCGTTTCACAGACTGCATTGCTTCTCATGTAGACAACCCGGACACTTCTGCATTGGAAATTCTGTCGCGGTTCGCAAATCCTGTCCGGTGGACTGGTGCTGCTCGAGAAGCCGCTTGCAAGAGACCCAGGACAGTCCGCAGTGGGCCAACGTCTTCACTTTGGCGATTTCTATCGGAGCGTTGTGCCACTGCCGTCGCAATGATCTGGCGGCTGGTTCCAGCTCTTGTCCGCATACGCGCTTACCGAGGCCTCGCCTTTCTGGGGGCTCACATGTATGGGCCAAGTTGCAGCTTCAGTGTACAACGGCTGCCGTTCGGCCTTTATCTCAAGACCACCAGCATGACGTGGCACCGAAGCTTGGGCAACGAGTTTGCTGCACTGCAACTTGTAAGACGCCACACAAACATCCACGTTCCCAGCGCCCTGGATCTTGTATCAGATTCGAAGGACTCGTACCTTCTGACGACCACAGTCCGCGGGGTTCCTCTGGGCCGGTGTATCGACACCCTCAGTCATGAGGAGGTGACAACTCTGGTTGGCGATCTACAGAATTGCCTCTCGGAGCTGCGAGCGATACCGAAGGAGGTTGCACCAAAATATGCCATTACAAACGTCCTCGGCACGGCATGTTACGACGGCAGGCTCATCACTGGTTCGGTATATGACGCGGCTCGGGGAGACTATTTCGGACCCTTTGTGGATGAGGACGATTTCAACAACACTCTCCGATGCATCCCACTACCAGATGTGGTACATAGCAACGGACATGAGATTGTTCTCACGCACGGAGATCTGAACATGCGAAATATCATGATGCATAATGGAAGGCTTTCGGGAATCATTGACTGGGAAACCTGTGGATGGTTTCCAAACTATTGGGAGTACACCAAGGCGCACTTCATCACAATGCCGCACCGGCGGTGGATGAAGATTGTTGATGCAGTTTTTAAAAAGCTCGGGAATTTTGAGGCAGAACTGGCTGTCGAAAGTCGGATTTGGTGGTATTTTTGAAGCGTTGGATTTGAATGAATTGCCTGGAATCTGGATGGGAAGCAGCAGCTAGGTACCTAGGTACTTGGAGTACATAAACACGAGTACATAAACACGAGTACATAAACACGAGTACATAAACACGACTATGTATCTGCTTTATTGAACCAATGAACACGCATAGCCACGCTAAACCTAAAATGGATGTATGTATACGGAGTATTTTCATATACTTTCGTATCTAGATATACTTTCGTTCACCTTTGTACCTCACATACAATTTTATACGCACATATACTACGCCTCATCCCTGCTCTCCTCTCTGTTGTTATCCACGCCGCGACGCGTCGATCAGCTTTTCCTCGTGCGCGCTGCTACCCAACTCACCACCAGTACTTTCATTCGGAAAGCTTCAAGAAGGTGGCACGCAAACGCAGTTTGCAGAGATGCAGTCAGCAATCTTGAAGCTCTCAGGCACTGTTGAGGCTCTCCAAGCGTCACAACATGCATCGCAGTTTGCCTCACAATATGGATCACAGGCAGTTTTTGTGGGACAGCATCCTCCTTTGCCGCATCACATGAACACTGCCTTGCACTCTCGGCCATCACAGCATCTGGATATCAAGCCGGCCAAAGTACTCAAGACATGGCTCCAGGCTCTATAGCTACATGGTAAAATGCCGTGACGCGAAGCTGTGCCAGTGCGCGCCAAAAATAGGCAAAACTGAGCCCCTTTGTTTCAGAGTCCGAAAGTTTGTGAGCCAATCAATTCGGAAAGGCTCCACACCATACCCTCATATGTGTAGGTACTGAAAACTCGAGCATAAAGAGGCAAACACGAAATGTGCGCCTCCGCTACGCGTCGCCGCACGATTTCTTCAGTTTTGCCTAATTATCCGGCGGCACAGAGGCCACAATAGGTACCGACAACGCAACACAATAATTTGAGAAAACGTTCAAAGAATGAGGCGAAGTATATGTGCGTACAAAATTGTATGTAGAGATACATAGGTCAGGAGAAGTATATCTACATACAAAATTATCTTCAGAGATACATACATCCATTTTAGGTTTAGCGTGGTTATGCGTGTTCATTGGTTCAATAAAGCAGTTAGCAGATACAGTGTTTATGTACTCTAACTCTGTTTCTGAGTGTTTTGCAGTGATTGGCTGATGGATTGAATGCCGGGTCTCACACAATTCTAAGCTCAATGACAGGTAACAAGTCACAGGCAGTCCTTCCATGTTTGCTCTTCCCACCCAGTCACATCATCATTAACATCACGTCGGATATCTGATAAATAAAATTTAAGAGTCTCACTGCCTTAGCCATTACACAAAGAGCAATCCAGAGAAATCGTCAGCTCGAAAATAAGGATGACCGCCCGATCTCAATGCGGCGCAGCTGTCCTCTTGCGCGACCAACTTACCAAGGTCCAAGGGTCCAAGACTCAAGAGACTATACGAGTTGCATGATGCATCAATCAAGTCCAAGCGCGCGATGCGATTTACAAACTATGGAACGAGCTCTTCCGAACTGGAAACCACACAAAAGCAACGCAAGCATTAAAAGACTTGTGCGTATCGCACACAATAGTCGTTTATTCTCCAGACTCCCTGGTCACTTGGAAGCTGGTCGTTGTTACTGTATGTTCTGGATTCCAAGACTAGGGATTTATTGTATTCCCGGCCTACACCTATGGTAGACCAATCAAAGATACTCAAAGCTTCCCGAATCCCCAAGAAGGTGGTGACGCACATTACGTGGACTCGTGGAGCGACGCAAAGAAAAGAGTCAAAACCCCCCGGGGCCCCAGAACATTGACCTGGAATGTAAAATTGTGAATCATATCAAACTGTACGGATGCACACTATTATTCATCCTTCAGATACATATGTATAGGCCGCCGTCCTGTCACACACACTCATGAGTCATCTACTCCTTCTTTTAAGTTTTCCTCCTCATAGCTCGACAGAGATAGATTCTATTGAGTGCCTGTTCGAAATCCCGTTCACAGCCATTTCGTGACAGTGGACACAAACCAAGAGTGATGAAGAAGCGAATTGGCCCGGGGCCGGCACAAATCAAGAATGTTCATCGATGACTGTAGCACCTTGATAAGAAGTTTCATTGATGATCGTAGCACCTTGACCGATTGTCATGAAGGGTGTACACTCGAGTCCCTTTTTCACGACCATTTTCTCTAGCTCATCTAGACTTGAGGCTTAGTACTTGCCACTTGGAAGTTGGACCTTGGAATACATGACGAAAATATGATCTTGAAGACTTGAACCTACCAATGGTTCCTGTGATCACGATTTCCCCGCGCTCATGGAGCGACACTAGGACGTCCTTGACCCAAATACGACAAGTGAAGGATTCTCCTGTTCGTTTCGAAGGACTACCATCTGCTGGTATGTGTCACACGGTCCTGCACATATCGCGGCCGAACGCACACTCCTCGGCCTGGAGACATTGCACCCCGAGATGGCGTGCGCCACTCGAGGCGGCTAGCTTCTCCAGAGTTGTCGGCTCCCCCGGAGCTGCGTCCTCCGGAGCTGCTGGTTCCTCTAGGAGTTGCTGGCTTCCTCGGAGTTCAGGGATTCCGCGTACGCCAGGCGCGCGCCACTCGAGGTGGCTTGCCCCTTCGCAGTTGTTGGCTCCCCCGGAGCTGCGTCCTTCGGGGCTGCCGGCTCCTTGAGGAGTGGTTGGCTTCCTCGGAGTCGCCGACTTATTAGAGTTGGCTACTCATTCAGCGCGCGCCAGGACATTCGAGACCACTCCGCGGACCTGGTGTGCGAGGCACAGGAGAAGGGCCAGGGCGCAGGAGTGGGAGGCACGGGGGCCTGAGCAGAGAGCTTTGGCCTTCCGAGGATACTCGGGATATGCAGGCCAGCAGCCGGGGATGGATGAGGAGCACATAGGGGGACATTCTGTATTATATTATCGGTGGCTCCCCCGAGGACTCAGAGTGACACCACACGCCTCTTGAGTTCCTTGTTGAGCCACAGTTGATTATTGCGTTCTGAATTGACATTCATCAGTTCCAAGCCCAGTATACTGCCCTTGTCACAGTTACTCCCCCATCGAGAGACCATAAAGAGGAAGGTTCTGATTAAGGTTACTCATGGAGGATGGATGCATACGACCAACATGTAACATACACAACTAGATTTTGCATTCCTGTCATTAGCTGAAGCGGTGTACCTCAGCGTGAACCAAGCCCAGTTATTAATCCAAGTACTGACAACTGTAGCATCATGTTGGATCAGTTGGAACATATGTTACCCTTCCAGGCCAAAGTCTGGACCCGTCGCGAAAGCCTGATTGTTCAAATTTTGTCATTTTCAAATGCCGTCGTGTTCAAATATCGTCATGTTCGAATGCCATTACGTTAAGGCCCAAATACTCACTGGGCCCAGGGCCCTCAGACCAGTCCCTGCACCTTTTGAACCTTCCCTCCCAAAGCAGTGAAGCACTGCTAATTTCAACTTTCAATAAGCCATCCCTGAAGCAACGAAGTCGTCTTCAAACTCATGACTGCAAGGGGTTTAACTTTAAGGCTACCTCGACGAATGAGTCGTCCAATGGTGCAGGAACGGGCAGATGTGAGATTATGTCGTAGAGTTGTCGGTCTCCGTACAAGCACGCTTGTGTGCGAGCCAGTGAGGCCACTGAGGGCGATATCTTTTTGACGTGCTGCCATAATGACTCCGCTGGATAGCGTCAGTCTGACCTCCCCACCGACAAGAAATTTCCAACGTTCTGATCGCGGAGTCAGTTCTCTGCTCGTCATATGCATAGGCAGCCATCCGTTTGATCGAGAACGAGGTGTGCTCATTGGCGTCCCTGGTGTAAAGTTCCTGAGTAGCGGGACCATACCAAGCAGCAAGCTCGGCAACTCTGGCCTAGGCGAGAAAGCAACTGCTGTGAACTGATGTAAGAGTAAGACATGATGTGGTACCTCATCTCTGGTGGGAGAAGGGCCATACTCATAGGGCACCTCGACTCGTCGATATCCCTCTCCCGAGCCGTAAGACGTGCTTCACGAATCACGAGCAGCTGGATCCACGATGGCGATTGTTGTTGGCTTAATGGTAAGGTTTTATCGGACATGGGGCCCGGGGCGTGGTAAAGTCTAATACTCAAGAACTTTATGCCGGAAAAACGCGGTCACCTCGTGAAGTAGCAAAAATAATAAAAACAGCTTATCAAAATGCAGTGACGCCGCTGACGCGAAGCTACCTACTTAATGCCAGAGCGTCACGCAAGTCATGTGTTCTCATCTTGGTCCATGAGCGCATGAGAGAACGTCCAATTATGTTGCGACATTTTGCGGGATGTGCCCATGAACTTATGAAGAGAAATTAAAGTGGAATATTGTGATTTGTAAATTACCTGCAATTTTTCCTCCAATACTTGACAGCGTAATTTCGTAAATTGTAAAGCTCATCATCAGTTCCGAGAGCAATATTCCAATACATCAACGCGATTTGCTGCGACAGTGCCGCCAATCAACAAAAGGCCGTACAGTTTGCACAGGAGAAACATCCGCGAGTTTTCGGCATTAAATGCACCTCGCACCAACTAAATTTGGTTATGAAAGATACTCTCAAGCTACCTAAGTTGGCTGAAACCATGCAACGTGCCATGAGTCTTTCTAAATGGTTTCGGAACCATCACATAGCTCTGGAGAATTTGAAGAAACAGCAGAAGAATTTGTACGAGAAAGAGATTGGCCTTCTCTTCTGACGTAATTCGGCAGTTCGGCGTAAGCCTTACCCCCGAGTGAGTGTCCATATCGATTCTGAAGCCATTGACCGATTGCACCGTGTCGCTCGGCCTGCAGAGGAATGGCATGTTTAGGGTCCAAACAAATGTCAAGTACATTTGCCAGCTCCAGTTCAATACTCTCCACCTTGCTCCATCGCGCACGGAGTATGTCGAAGGTATTTTGCGCATTGAGGTTTTGTTCAGCCATTTGTACGCTCCATAGAGGGTGGAAAGTATGGGAGTATTGCTCTCGAAACCGATGATGAGCTGCACAAACGGTCGAATAATATCACCAAGAGCTTCGACATCTTTCCAGAAGCTCATCGAGTTGATCAAGGACAGCAACTCCCGGGGTTTGACATTCTTGGGGCCCGGTTTCGTCATCATGGCCTCAACGGCATCGATCGGAACTACCGCTTCAAAGGATTTTTGGCTGTCGGTCAAAGTCGTGACGCAATCAAGATTTGATTGCCATCCTGTCGGAACTGGCAGCGCCAGGGCAATCTCTTTCTCGTAAAAAGTCTTCTGTTGTTTCTTCAAGATCTCCAGAGCTATGTGATGGTTCTGAAACCATTTAGAAAGACTCACGACACGTTGCATGTTCAGCCAACTGGGGCAGCTTGAGAATATCTTTTATAACCAAGTTTAGTTGGTGTGAGGTGCATTTGATGCCGAAAACTCGCGGATGTTTCTCCTGTGCAAACTGTACGGCCTTTTGTTGATTGGCGGCGCTGTCGCTGCCAATCGCGTTGATGTGATGCGCCCCGACATGGTCGATGACGCTCATCATCCGCCTCAGCCAGAAACTCTCCAGTGTGCGAGTTCACACCCGCTGTCTCGCTTGAGTGAAAATATGCGCCACCCTCAGGGGTGACAAGCATATAATTGATGATAGACTCGCCGCGAATATTCTGCCATCCATCACTGACAAGCGTCAGCCGACCGGGCGTGACGGGTGCCGCTTAAGTTTCATCGAACTTTGTCTTCATGTTCGTATATGCTCGGTCGAGATATTTATTTGCTATCGCGTGCCGAGGAGGGGGCGTGAACGCTGGCCGCAGTCGTTTGAGGAAGGCAATGACTTTAGGATATTCGACTATGTTGAATGACAGGCCAGCGAAAAATATGACATCCGCAAGTTCTTCGCCTAACGACTCGTCTTCTTTGTCGTCAATGTTGTCCCACTGCATGATGCTGGGTTGCTGCTGCCTTATTGGCGTGGTTTCCGAGTCGCAGGGCGTTTTCGGCAGGCTGATATGCGGTGTTGTTTGTGGTGTAGTGGAAGGCGCAGTGATGCTGGGGCAGTGCTATCATGTCGCGATCGTTTGCGACTAGAGGTGCTTGAAGAATGTACAGATAGTGAGGTTTTGGTGTTCGTTCACATGCTGTAAGTTGTAACGTGTCGCATGAGTCGCGCTATATCGGCACTCTTCACATGGTGGGCGCAGTGTCGACATTTGAAGTCTTGATGGGCGATTTTATTCGTACTCTGAGTGAATGCTGTGCTTTGCTCGAGGCATCGTTAAAACTTGGGGTAGCTGCGTGCAGCAGTATTCAACAATTTATCTTCATTTTTTGGATATATAAGTTCTAAGTTGAGATGCGAGGTGAGTCTGACAGATCTATACGTAGAGGGTAGAATAGTGCGCATGTACTAACTGGTAACATATAATTCAGGGACGAGCAGAGTCATTCAGTTTCAAGACCAAGATTCAAGACTCCAAGAATTTACATATGTATGTATCATCATCTCGAAGTCTTATTAAAAAAGACATTCAATTTCAATGTCACAAACTTAGGTGCAGTTGGAACTTGTAAGTTGTGAACTTGTGCGTGAAGCGAGTACTACCTAAGCGACGAGGGCTGAATCGGGCAAAGAGTGGGCCCAAGCCTCACATGTTTTTACTAGGTACCTAATTTTAATATAACGTAATTTACGCGTAATTTACGTGTAAAATACAGTGTAAATTACATCGAGGATCGTAATTTACACATTTTGCCCATCCCTACCTGAGGCTGAGTACCTAAATGACCAGAGAGCTGTGCAGAGTAGCCGTCAGGTCACATCTTGCAGGTTGAAGGGGCCATCGAACATAACTAATGCACTTCAAAGTTCAAACTCTTGACACGAAAGACCGCAACGTACGCAAGTCCCGGAGTAAAGTCCTCGGTCGAGATGTATCATGTCTGTGACCGCCTTATCGAGTGTGCATCTCAAAGACTTGTGCGCCGTGATCGCGTACGCAACTGTCAATGAGGACTTGGTCATTCGACTCCAAGATTCTGAATCAAGAAGGGGCCATTCAGAACGACAGGCTTAGCCATCTTGACCGAAGTGGCAAAAGAAACCCCATACCAAGAACAGAAAAAGAAATTTTGCCTAAAAGTAAAAACATGGCTATCTTTGGATCAATCACAACAGAAAGGGAAGAAAGACAAGACTGAGTTGACGCATTCCCACAGAAAGGTACATCATCGTGTAGGGTTCACATCTCGCCAGAGTCGCCACTATCGTTTCTTCACTCCATGTCGGAGGTAGCTTTCTTTCCACCACCATATGTCGCGCTTTAGCGAGGGAAAACGCGCGAGGAGAACACAATGAGTTCAGACTCCAAAGACATTGATTGCCCCGCATGGATGATGGAGTTGTCACTGGTCAGACATTGCCCGTCGAAGCGTGTCAATGTCATCTCCTCTCCACGGGCAGTGCGGCAACTGAACCCTGATGACCCGGGTGACGTTCCCGGCTGACAGTGTCAGCAGGCTCGAGCGAGATGTAGCTATAAGGCACAATGAAACAGACATTGTCGGAGAAGTCCACTTTCCATGGACCATGACATGCCGATTGAACCCAGTTTCCTCTTGCGCCACGGGGGTGGCGAGAGACCGGGTCTAGGTATTGGCTAAGACTCGAAAGAGCACGCCTCGATGTCAGTCGATGAAGCTGCATATTAGCCGATTTGGCACTGAGACTCAGTCACCAGTGTGTGTGTATGTGGTGTGGGCGTCGGCATGTCTGGATGTACATTACATTGCATGTAGGTGTACATCTGGACCATTCCCTGGAATAGTCTCGCCCGTGGTCACTGGTAGCAGACGTCGGCAGACGTTCGGCAGAAGATTTCAAGGTCAGATCGCAGAACTGAGAACGGTGTGGTGTTTTGATCGCAGGTCCATACTCCATTATAAAGTAGCCAGTCGGCCCCCGGGCGGCGCATAGCAGTTCATGACGAAGTTTTGAAGAACTCATCTCAAATCAATCTTCTACATTCTTCACATAAAAACACACCAAAATGCTTGTCCGCGTTTCCACTGTTCTCTCTGCTGTCGCAGTGCTGCTCGCCAACCAGGCTGTGGCGGCTCCCGGCCAAGATGTGACGCCTCGCGACGAAGTCTCGGCGCGAGCAGATATGGCCGCTATGATTGCCACCGACCCATGTAGGTTGCCTCTACAGACATATTTCAATCTGTTCATTCATCGTTGATCTTGATCCCCGTCATCTAACACGTCTTCAGATTTTGCGTGCAACTGCCCCAACAACTGCAAACATAGGGAAGGCACCAGCTGCAAATACTATAGGAACTTTTCCGACTCGGGCCCAGTGGCCAACGGAAGTATGTGTCACCCTCATTGCCACATTACTGTCTATACATGCAACAAGAGGTGCTAATTATTCGCAGAATGTGGCTGGCAGAACAATCACCTGTACTGCTTTGCGTAGGCATTGCAGACTGCAGTCCAGCCGGGTTGGATACGTCGGAATACAAAATGTGGTATTGTAGACGCAGCAGTAGCCGTACAGTAGTCAATAGCCGTGAAAGTATTGTGGTAGTACATGTTGTGAACTTGTATTTACTGTTTACTGTGTGCTTGTGCTTCAACTTGTGCCTGCCAGTGATTACTGCAAGACCACAGCTCCGGATGAGGAGAACAGTATCATAGTCTTAGGAATCTTAGGTATAGAATAAGATGCAATGTACAAGAAGCGAGCGAGTCTGCGAGAATATCGAGTATTGTAGGCTTAGTTTAGAGCGGCCTTCCAGAGTGACGAGTGTCACGATAAATACATGACTGCAGCATTGAGTAAAGACGGTGCTTTGTGCTGCCCTGTCTGGCCAGTGGCAAGCGACGTCTACCAGTACCAACGTCCAACAATCATTGGGGCCCCGAAGAGCGGCAAGAGAATGGCTGAATGCCGTCTTGGAATGCACATTTATGATTTCACTGTTCAGACGCAGACCGTATATTCATACGTTGCAATAACCACTAGCTAGCGTATTTTAAATAATAACTAGCGCCCGCGAAACATACTGCCGGTCCCCGGGGCTCGGAGGTGGTGATGATTGATCACTAATGGCTGGTCTGGGTCAGGGTCTTGGCTGGCGCAATGGATTATGGCACACTCGACATGTCGTGACTCGTGAGAGTCGACTCAGTCGAGACGCTGCGATGCTGCCAGCGACTCCCAATTGGAAATTCAGTGAATTGCATGATCCGGATGCCGTACACGAATCTCACGTCGACTCGGAACCGGACCAATTGTGAAACACGCAGCGGAGAACCCTGCTTTATTGCTTACATGGTCTCGGGGTTCTGGGTATCTTGCCCCGAAGGGCCGAAGGTCTGAGATCTTTAGGTGGCACCGGTAGCCTCGGTCGACGGTAAGTGATGATAGTGATTTGTTTCGTGATGGTCATTGGCGCGACTGTGACGCTGTGACGATGTCACGATGTGACGATGTAACGATCTGACAGTGACGAGGCATGCGCACTGGCGCAGCCGATCACTCAACTAGGTTTCTCATTCTGTATCCCCTTGAGAGTTGAGACCCTCAGCATTCTCAAATCCCACGCTCATGCACAAGACTGACTCGCTGTCAGATTTATTGCATTTGCGACGACTCACGAGCTGACAACTTACATGCGGAGAGACGAGAGACGTCAACCCTCAAGACTCATAAGTCGTCTTACCTACGAGTCAACTTTCTGCAGCAAACGCCTCGCATGTAATGCAACATAGATTGCTGGTCTTCTACACAGGTCACAGAATGATGTTGCATCATCATCCATTGCATGATAACGCGTATACGCTTGAACTTTGAAGAAAGCCCCGCCCTGCGCAGTGCATGCAGCGTTGCCCGTCTTTTCCCCAATGCTATGCGAGACATATGATATATCATATATCTATGCTACCTAGTCGAGATGCCATGGGCCATGGAGCAAAAATCCATCAGCCGACCAGGCTGCAGCTGTCAGGGTCAGCTGAAGCCTGAGACCAAGTATCAGCGACATTCTGTGACTCGGAGAAAAGAGGCCGCAGGCGTGAGTGACGTGAACGGCAAACAGGAATTGAAGACATCAGCACGAAACAAGACGCTGTCGCCAGAGAAGAGACAGCTTACATGTTACAAGGACGCGACCTGTTGGAGCCCGCATCATGAATCATGATCCAGTAGATGACGATGTAATAATGTATCATGTTAGACTTAACTTCTGAGACCATGACATGACCATCACCATGTCACCATGGAGCCTTATATATAATCTGACATTGCACCAAGTTGTGATCCTTGAACAGGATAGCCCATTTCATCTCTCACGAGTCACATTCACTCCATCTTTATAAATTACCATCGCTGTCCAAGCCCAAAATGCAGATCAAGACCGCCCTCACTGCCGTACTGCTCATGGTGAGCGGAGCGACCGCCATCGCCACTGATGCATGTGAGTACAACTACAAGAGGCTCTAGGCGCTCATCGTAGTCTGTACAGTGTACGTGAGAAACCGTGAGATGCTGACACTGTTCGTCCTATTGAGACCACGCATGCAATTGCCCCAATAACTGCTCTTACAAAGTGGGCACGGGCTGCAGATTCCGCGGAGGTCCTTCGGGTAACTCGCCCGTCTTGAAAGGGAGTACGTTGAATCTATTTTCTCGTGAGTTTCGTTGACGGGATTTGTGCTGACCTGGGCGTAGAATGTGAATCTGTCGGGGGGTATCTGAGCTGCATCGCGCAGTAAAGCGGGGAGATGCTGCTGTTGAAGTCAACGACGACGAGACTCGGAGTCTCGGACAAACGATTCTAGTTTCCCAGTCAAAACTCAAATCTAGAGCAGGAAAGTCGCGTGAGTGTTCTAGCTAGCTCAGAATACAAAGTTGAAAGCTCTCGGAATATTGCTGTGCGTTGTGGAGTCGTGGACGTGTCACGTTTGTGGGTTTGTCTGGACTCTGAGTCTGAACTGCTCAAATCGCTTCTACTGTGAATTTGTGAAAGGTTGCTAATTGCTTGGAATCTCAATCGGCGGTAGAATTGGTGTACAATAAGCAGAAAGTTGAAAGTGCCAAGTGGATTCGCTAAATAGGCAGACCGTAGATGACCATGACCGACTCTCCATGTCTCTTTTAGTTCACTTTGACTGCATAACACGGCGAGTTCTTAACTGATCCATTCTGTTTCTTTAGTCCTGATCCTCTCGAGTCTCAAATTCTCAATTCCTGTGATGGATTCGAGCCTGAGGCTCGTCTCTTCTAGAGAGTGGGGCTGGGACCCTGGGATGGCACGTGACCACGCACAGAATGCGTGTTGTATGTAGCAGGACAACTTGTGGAGAAGACTTCTTCTTCTCCTTTCTTCTGTATCTTTGTCAATACTACTATTGACGCTCGTCCGCAGACGCCCCGAGGCCAGTCCATAACAATTCCTTCGATTTCATGGAACATACTCACTGCTACCAAGTACCTTGGCAGTGCGCACTAGTCCAATGTAAGAGGCTTCTTTCTCTGCGACTTCGGACTCTTCAACGCCATTTCCTTCATACATACAAGCGTACCTAGCCTCTAGGTCGTAGGTAGGTAGTCCGGACTCCGTAGGAGTCAGGACCCGTCCATCCTACTCCAAACCCTTCCTACAGCCTACAGGCTACCCTAGGTACTAACCCTTTCATCCTTGAACCTTCCCTTCCTCTCTCACTTCGGATCGATTCATCGAATGCCAAATGGGCGCCGAGTGGACGGTCATCATCCGGCGTTATTCAGTTGCTTGCAGACGGCAAGACAATCAAGGCACCGTTTTACTGAGCTGGTGCCAAAACAGTAGTAGTGGCAGAGATCAACACAGTTGTACTAGTTTCATATCAATATAATTTTCTCCAAGAGTCCAAATGATAAATCTCAGTCTTCAGATAATCTATCCAAATGAAACTCACCTTTTCCACTGACACCTCGTGAGTCTGTTCATGTTGAGAAATGAGAGAGCCCAAAAGTCAGTACAGTATTATGTATAATTATATTATTATTGAGCCGCAAGCGTCATAAGACGAGAGGTTCGAGGGAGAAGACGTGACGTACGCGAGCCTCGAGCTGGTGTTGGGGCGCGGCGCCGACGAGGGCTGCCAACAGGACGACACTGAGAGTTTTGATGAGCATGTTGTGTCTTGGACACTCTTGGTGTTGTTTGAAGAAATGGATGACAATTTTAGAGAACGAGTAGAACAGAGCCCAAGGAAAAAAAAAACAAATTGCAGAGCGATGAGCGCTTATATATGTGTCTGTTGAAAGAAATGTGTCGTCCCGGGGACCCCCGTTGGAGGCAAGTATGAATTATGTAGGCCAATGTAACGCCGCAAAGGGTCAATAGCCACCACGAGTGAGCCTCACTGCCTCAGTGATGATTCTTTCCTTTCTTCTTCTTTTGTCTTCTCCCTTATCTGTTTGTTCTTGATTACATTCCGTTTTCTGCCTTTTTCTTTTTTTGTATTTCGGTTTACGCCATGTCTCCCATCTGAGATCTTCAAATCTTATCCAAATGACAGGTCTGCTGCAGCCTGCAAGGATTACCCGCTCGAATCTCGATTGCATTTTCACTTTACGGTCACGGAGTACGGAATGCATGCGCCTATCTTGCGCGAGCCTCGCTAGCTATGTTGTACACCGGACCAAACGCCGGGGACGGGCCACGGATGGTGTGACACCGCAACAAAATCCGAATGCATGATACGTTGGTGATGGCGCATTCAAGTATGGAAACGCCACAACTCAGGACGTTATGTGGAATCGCCGAATCGGCTGTAGGATTGTACAGTGTACATTAATGAGCAGGCTGCAGAAAGTAGATTCGCTGAATAGATGGTCCTCACTGGTTCTCAACGTGACAACGTCTGTTTCAATTCACTTCCAAAGTTCCATCTCACTGGAGGTCGAGAAGGCGAGTTCCTGATTGACTATGATGACAGACAGACTATCGTTCCAATGTACTCTCAATTCACTGAAACACTTTGGCTCCATGAGGTAAAAGTATAAGTATACTACAACTATCCGCATGCGAATCTTTCGTAAAAGCCTTGCTTGCGACTCTCCATAGTCCAGACTTCAACGCCTTACGCCAATGTCTCCATGGGCATGAGTCCATCCAAGCAAACTTCAAAGTCCCGTGGGCCGTCCGTCCCACTCCAAGCCCTGCCTGTCCCTTCATCCTAGCCTCCAGCTCTCAGGCTCTCACTTAGGATCGACTGGACCGCCATCATCCGCGGTACTGGTGCAGGTGGCGACACAAGCAAGGCACTGCAGCCTCGTCTCATTACTCGCGCAGTCTTTGGCGCAGATAATACGGCAGGTCGCCTGGCGATGGTCAATACATTACACAGGTAGCGGATTGATGAAACCTCGAGTCTCAATCTATATAAACGAAACTTACCATAGAGAGAGTCTGTTAGGCAATGAAAGAGCACAAAATTTAGCATAATATTAAGCATGATGAGACGAGTGCAGGGGACATGTGACGTACGCGAGCCTCGAGCTGGTGTTGGTGTTGGGGAGCGGCGCCGACGAGGGCCGCGAAAAAAACGGCACTGAGAGTATGCACGAGCATTGTGTATTGTATTTGTAGTTTGTGTCTTGGTGTTGCTTGACGAATGGTACGACAATTGTGGAGGACGAAAGAATAATGCAGAGCGATTAGCGCTTATATACGTGTCTGTTGAAATGTGTCGTCCTGTTGGAGGCAATCGGCCCAGTGATATCATATATGCAATATGGCCAATAGTCAAGACTCAGCACGAGTGAGCCTGTTCAGTTTGGTGCAATCTTTCACCTGTCATCTTTCTCTCTTTCTTCTTTTTGCCATTTCCTTTCTGTTTCTTCTCTGTTGTTTATCTATGTCTAATTGCAATTTGCCATAGACACCTGCACATGACATTTGACCGAAACGGTCCACCGGTGTACACGTACGGAGTACTTGTTAAGTTGTTCATCCCTCGTGTTGAGAACATGAAAGTTGAGCATGTCTTCGAGTCCCAACCAGAATGATTCAGAATCCCAACCTCATCCATGATCCATCATCCGGGTCTGCTGTAGCCTGCAGGGATTCCCCGCTTGATTTGCATTTTGCACTACCTTAGACCTAAGGTACGGAGTGAAGCACTGAAGACTCAAGAGAGATATGAGATATATGGAATATGTACGGAGTACTCGCGATGTCCCACTCCGGATCCGACCACACGCCGTGACGCCAGGGGTCCTCACGAATGGTCTGACAGTGTGACAAGTGACAACGCAACCAAAGCTGACATGCATTCACTACTGTACTGTGACATCCGGTTCCCCTGTATGTAAAGATCCGTGCTCTTGTCTCTTCTCTGCATCATCTTGTTCCACTTTTTCTTCATCATACTGGCTCCAGTCACCGGCCGCCGGCGTCGAGGGGAGCTGCGAGGCGTTTCCCCCGCCAAAATCGCTGCAGCAACTTGGCACTTGCATGTACGGAGTAATGTAGCTGTAGGTGCACATTGCAAGCCGTGATCTTGGCGCCACAAAAACCTGAGACGTTGTGTTCGCCTCAAATCTAAAAACCATACACCATACAGTGTAGGTACACCAATGCGATTCTTTTCGATAATCTAGACACCGCCGCTCATGCAAATCGCAAGCCCATGCTGAGTCCTGACACGACTCCTATGATGCAGAACATGGTCCGAAACTCCATGCTGACCCTGCTTGTCTTTCTTATCGGCCAATTCGCCGATGCATTCTCGGAGAACCACGTGCCGTACGAGTCCCACCTCGCGGGCGCGGCGTGTGACCGGCTAAACTCTCTGCAAGACGACCGTCTGATCCGGATTGTGGTTTCACTGGCACTTGCGCCTAGTGTGGTCGAGTCCGCGGCCGCCGCGCTGCACGAAACCTCGGATGCACGCTCCGGTCGTTTCTCTCAGCACTGGACGCCGCGGGAGGTGCACCGTCTTTTCGCATCAGAATCGCACCAGGTCAACGACGTGACGGGATGGCTTCAGGAGTCCCAGATCGTGATGCCGCGGTGGGAGCTAGACATGGACCACCTACTCGTGGATATGACGGCGCGAAATACCGAAAAGCTCTTGCGGACGCGGCTGAGGGAATGCTCGCGCGGTACACGGACGTATATCTGCTCCGATACGTATCATGTGCCTGAAACCATTTCTCATCACATCGACCATATCACGATGCAATACCACCCGGATGAACAACGAGGGGCGCCGGCCCGTCGTGGAAACTCCCGGGGAAAGAAGCGTCGCGATGCGAAGAAAACTGCTGCTGCTGCGAAGCCTTCTCGCCAAGTCAACTGCTTCAAGTACGCGACTCCGGAGTGTCTACGACTGCTGTATGACATCCCGCCGCCATCCACCAGATATCACCCGAATAATTCGATGGGCGTGTTTGCCTCGGACTGGTTGTCGTGGATCGGCCACGACTTGGACCTATTTTTCGCGGATTTCCAACCCAGTCTCGTGTCGCATCGCCCAGTGATGCTGCCCATCAACGGGGGATATCGTGATGAAAGCACACAGACGCTAAATTTTCACATTGAGCCGAATCTGGACTTTGGATATAGCATGGCTCTGGCGGAGCCCCTGCCGGTAACGGATATTCAGGTACAGCTCCCTTCCTCACTACTCCCTTTCTGCCTGCCCTTCATATCCGCTTACTCCTCCCAAGATAGGCGACAAGTATCTACGCGGCAATCTCGGCACAATGCTCGCAGGCTTCGACGAGAACTACTGCCGCACGGGATTAGATTCGGCCATTGACCCCGTGTATCCCGATGAGCACAACGAGGGCGGGTACAACAGCTCAGACTGCGGGAATCGCCAGCCACCGCTCGTGATTTCCATCTCGTGGGCCGAGCCGGAAGCCAGTCTGCCGGCACGATACGTTCGGAGACAGTGTATTGAGTTCCTCAAGCTGGGCCTGCAGGGCGTGACAGTACTGGCCGCATCGGGCGACACGGGGCCGGCGTCGACTCAGGGCACATGTATAGACTGGGTATCCGGGATGACCAACACATCGACGACGGGCAGGTTCAGTCCCAATTTCCCCGCGTCGTGTCCGTGGGTGACGGCCGTTGGAGGGACGCAGCTCGACGCGGGGAACCGGACCTGGACCCATGGTGCGGCGTTTCCCCCCGAAACGGCCTTCATGTGGCAGACCAAAGAGCCGAATGGGAGGAGTATCGGCGTCGTGGGTAGCTCTGGCGGAGGTTTTAGTCGTCTTTTCCCGGCGCCGCGGTACCAGACTGAAGCGGTCGCATCGTACCTCCATAATGGGTCGCAGAGAGACCATCTGGCGAATCTATCGCAGGCTGGCTACTTTGACGCACACGGCCGCGGCTATCCTGACGTTTCTGTGACGGCCAACGGCTACCCTCATGTACGTGCTGGGAACGCTACACCAGGTACTAGGCACGTCGGCGGCGACGCCCGTGGTGGCAGCCATGGTAGCGCGTATCAACGACGCGCGGCTACGGGCGAGTAAGCAGTCCGTTGGCTTCATCAACCCAGTTCTGTACCAACACGGGGATGCCTTTCTCAGGGATGTTCGTCGCGGATTCAACGCGGGCTGTGGCGTAGCCGAGGCTTTCCGCGCCGCGCCGGGATGGGATGCCGTGACGGGGCTGGGCAGCGTGAATTACACGCGGCTGCTGGACTTTTATCTGCGCTTGCCGTGATTATTGATTATGCCCTCCCTGGCAGATCTTCTCCGCCGAGGGATCGCTCAGGATAATTCCGACAATGGAACTTTGGAAGAATTGCAGGGCGATATTTTGTACAACGGAAGGCAAAACCCGGCTCGGTGGTTGGCCCGCCCCACGTGTCATCCCGCCACCCATTGGCGTGGAACCCCGGAGATAAAAAGAGGGGCTTTCGTAGGCTTTCGTGCGAGGGCGGGCAACTTTCAGCTCTCAGGAGTCAGCTCGTACCATATATTGGCCCGTGCGCGACTGTCGCGTCGCGTCGCCCGATTAGGTATGGTACCCGTCAGACTTGTCCCGCTTTGCCCCACTAGTGTATGTCACTGCTCGCTTCAACCATCCATCCGCGCAAACTTTTGTCTCTTCTTTGATCAAACACGCATACAAAAGACGTGCCATCTCATCTCTACTTTCTCTGTCCAGAAAATACAATTTCAGTCGACTTATCATATTATTCTCCGCACCATGGCCACCAGGCAGGAACGTATCGACGAGCGAGTGAGCGAGCTGCGGGAGCTCAAGAAGACACATCCAGAAATTGACCTGGATGCGTTTGTCTCTGCCCTCACCAAAAGCATTAATCTCGAATTCGACGTCAAGGTTTGTACCTATTTCCAGAGCAGTCATTGCTATTATTCCTGTCATCAGGCTCCAAGAATACTTCCATTTTCCTTCTTTAATTTGCTCGCCTCCCCCCTTCGTCGGCCAACCTCGTGTCAATGGTCATTGCGACAATACCCCGGCATACAAAAAAAAAAAAAGAAAACATCTCACTGACCGCTTTCAACCCCGCAGGAAAAACTCGGCGATGAGACCTGGGATAAAATGAACGAGTCCCTGACCGGACTCACCAAAGACTCCCTCCCGGACGACTTGACGAAAGCGAAATCCTATCTACAGGGGCACAAGGATCTGGAGGAAAAGTTCGATGCTATATACAGTAATATGGGGCCAGAAACCGTGGCGTACGCGCGGGATGTGTGCGCCGGTGATCGTTAGTTTCCAGGGGCAATAATCTGTACATACAAGGCTGTTTGCTGCGATGGTGCGGGTTGGACGTACCGGCCACTTACTTCGCGGCGCTTCTATTCATACACACACGATCTTCGAGTTGCCTGGACTCTCTTGGCAGTCGCTTCGATCTTCTTCAGAACCTGAAATGCTGTGTCATCTAATCGATTCTTTGTGCTTATCTTGATCTGACTGGATTGTTGTCACACGTGTACGCCGTACGGTGTACACACATACTGAGATATTAGGCTGTACCAAGACTCCGACAAGTGTCGTCATTGTCAAGGCTTCGGAGGTCACAAGTTACAACGGAGTGAAGGCCGACGACAAGATGTCAAACGTGGGATCAGTCCTTGGACGTCTTCATATCTGGCCTCAGGTACCATTCGCGTGCGATGGGGGCCGTCTTGTTTAGGGACCTTCGCTCTTGCGCTTGTGCTTCGCTACAAACTCAGACTTCTTTCAGGCTCGGCCGCTGACTGTTGACATTGGCTCCGGTAACCTAACCCGAGCCTTGTCCACACACACAAATTCCTGACACTACTTGCTATGATACTAATTGTCTTAGCCTTCGAAGTAGCGATGCCCTAGTCTCAGGGTGATCTCCTGCAGCGTTGAGTGCGGCAACTAGAGCAGATATTTCAGCTGCTCGTGCAAGTTGAGCCGCAGTCAAATCCTCAGATTGTGTTTTTTCAGACGAAGATTGTATTGGCAACGAACAGCTGGCTTCCCTAGGTAGATTTGAATAAGTTGAATCAAGCTAATAGCATCAATAGCAATTACTTACTGACTAGTACGAGGCACCTGAGATGATGAGATCATGAGACTAGTACTGTCTGCCCTGTACCACCAAGCGTGGATGCCGTCGTTCGAGGTATAGAGGATGAGGTCTCGGGGAGGCCCTGTGGCTGTGCGCTTCGCGTTAATCCTTCAAGAGACTCTTGTCGAGATTTTGGTACCGAACACTCTGGATAAGATAGGCAGTCATCTTCTTGTTGGGCTTCCAACTCTTCTTGTTGGGCTTTGAGCTTTTCTTTTTGAGCTTTAAGCTCTTGTCTTCTCCCTATTTCTTGTCAGTGTATTTAAATAACAGAGTGACATAATTAGCTTACGTCGCTTCCCATTGTTTCTACGCGCACGGAGGTATGGAGTGTCTCTGCGATACGATTTTTTTAATAAACAATGGTATTTCAGAGGCCAGGGGCCTGTTTCGCAGCGTTGACCTCAGTCGACGTCGTCTTGCACAGTTCACTCTGGCTTGGTTGGGAATTTCCGCTCGGTGCTCTCTCCTGCAAAGTGAAAAAAAAAAAAGATTAACACACCACCAAAGTTCAAATCAGGCTTGCTTACCTGTGCATTCGCAGCCGACATGGGCTCTGTCCCATCGCGCCTCGCCTGTGTCTCGGCCCCGAATCCCGATCACCCCCATACACTGCTCGAACTGCACACGCACAGGCTGACTATCTTTGGGAGCCGGAGGGGGGCAATTTAAGCGGAAAGTTGAATAGCCATCAGGCATAGCGTTGCTCTTGATGCCAGCAGCGCTGTTCGTGATCTTGGAGTAAGGCCAGGGTAGTTAGCGACCTAGGAGTAAAGGCAAGTAAAAAAAAAAACCTTGCCATTTAAGTCGGGCTTCCGAAGACAAGAACGAGAAGCTTTGCTTACCGACGAATCTCCCATTGTCTGAGTTCGAACTTGCGACCCTGTGAGCAGATGCCATGTCGACATCATGAGTGCGGACGTGGGCAATTTGTTTTAGTTTTGGTTTGTATGTAGGCAGAAGAAGCCCTGCTGGATCGCTCATTTGGAGATACATTTAGGTAGGTACATACGTAGTAAATTTAGGAGGTACAGAGGAAGTACCTAAGGTACATACATACATACCTCCTCCTATGCTGTGCAACAGCGACGTGCGCTGATTGGCTTTAGTTGCGGGGAGCCTAATACGCGACGACGCGTCACGCGCCTGGCCCCCAACCACGCGCTTTTTCACCCCGCATTTCTCTGAAAAGTCAAGAGCCTAGGTACCTAACTACCTCAGGTAATGTTCCAACCAGCAAGTAACAAAACAGCAGGAGCAGACTTCTTCCTGGACCTCTTTGATCACGGGCACCGCCTCCCATAGAGGGTTTTCATCATTCATGTTATGAGAACCCGCACGAACCAATCCAGGGACGTCACAATGATGAGTGATGATGATTCAAGAGTCAGGACTCAGGAGTCAGGACTCAGGAGTCAGGACTCAAAAGTCAGACTTTCGATCGGGGAACTATGATGACTCGGACTGTGAACGAAGCGCGAAACCGAGGTCCGAACGCGACCACCGTCACCCAGACCAACTCACAACATTGAATATCTTGACTCTTTCATAGACCCTCTATCCATGTACAACGGGGCTTCGCAATCGGCGGTCACTTCATGCTTGGATTCGCACCCTATAAAACAGTCTTCAGTCCGACCGGATCAAGATCAATTGGGTTTGATTACTCCTTTTGCACAATGCCCTGCTCTGAATCTGCACAGGTCGAAGCAGCACGCATCTCTACCGACATCTGACAGACTTGAAAACGCGGTTCCGCGGCGCCAGCGAAGAGGGAAGAACCACCAGAGATGTTGGAGCTGAAATACAAAGGCAACATACGTGGCTATATCTCGACACGAACCAATATCGCACCGATTACCAAGACCTTGACACTTCAGAACACTCGAAGTGGTCGAGAGGAGACTGATATATGGGGCCTGCCGAGCAGCATCACAGACATGATGCGTTCTAGGCACGACCACCACAGTCAGATAAGGACTTCCTCTTAAGCCCTTGCATTTCGGTAGTGAGATATTGCGCCGTGTCGCCCTACCAAGTATCTCAGCCCCAACATCCACAAACATACGCCACTTCGCCTCCGTCGGTGAGACTCAGATGCCAAGTGCCGGGTTTCTAAGGAGGCGTTACTGTGTGTGTCGTTTGGCCTATGAGGATGCAAGATCTGAGCCTTTCCATAGGGCCAAAAGTGACCCGACCCAATTGATCTTAATTCGCCGATTCGTCGGCGAATTAAGCGTGGAGATCCTTTCATCACAGATTATATTTTGGAAATATTTCTCGGTTTCATATCGCCAACAACGGCGCATTGCACGCCGCGTCGCCGCCTCTCTTTGAGTTGCCAGTTGGGGTCTCCTGGGAGGACGATGAGAAGACCCTGATTACGACTCGGTGAGGGGTTATCCCTGTCGGGCGCCGTGACTTTCGCCACCCGTAGAAGAGTGGGCCAACATATTCAGAGCCGTAGAAGTTGAGTTTTTGACATACACCTGTGTACCTACCTAGTCCAGTCACTGACTCACTGCCCCTATCCCAGGCGCGCAGAGTGGTGTCGGACATCCTTAAGATAGGTAGGTACGCCGGATAAGAAGCCAACTTTGATGAGTACATACCTAGGTACCTACAACTTCGAGGAAACCGACAACTCCTGAAGAGGTCTGGCAGCTCTGGGGCTTACGAGGGCTTACGAGGCACTTTTCCATTATTATGTCAGACCAAAAGCGCATCTTTGTACTTCAAGTGGGGGACTTCATCCTAGATTTTCCATCTGGTGATGCCCCATTGCCCATTACATATGTATCCGGTGATTGCCACAGAGTCACGACTCACGACTACTTTTAAACTTTCCTTCCAAAACATAAACAATCGCATGCTTTTTAAACTCTTATTCACAAGCTCCCACTCCGTACATAATCCTAAACTAGGGTATCTCGCCAGCGGTACACTTTCCCTTGCAACAAGACGCATCCCGATCTACCCCTACAGTTTCCCAAGTATGGGTACAGCCTTTACTGTAAAACAGCTTCCAGTCGGTGCAGCCGCCTTTGCTCGGTGGCGTGGTTCCTTGCTCAACCTCGACATGGCATGCGCCTTCCGCTTTAAAAGGTGTCATTCTGCCCTGTCCAGCATATGGAACGTACTCGTAGTGTGTAACGTCAAGTTCGTCACTGTTTTGAATGCCTTGCATTAGCTTACAAGATACATCATCATACCTCTAGACAAGATGAACAGGGCCGCTTCCGGGTGTAGTCTGCAGATGCACACAGAATACATAACAACTTACAACCGAATGCAACAGTACTCAGGTGCCCTCCCTTCCAATGCTTCAACCGGACTAGCATAAGCACGGTATGCCTCGAGGGTAGAAAGGGCAAAGGTGCCAAGGACGGTGCTGAACTTCATATTGTATGTTGGCGAAGAATTGGTTTAAGGTTAACCTTGTTTCCTGGAAACGTGGGAGGTGAACTCCAAGTATGGGTTCGGAAAGAATGACTTGATGCCTGGTTTTGAGTTACTGTCCGAGGGACCGAGTGTGATGGGCAGATGGGGGAGATGTCCGTGTTTTATATATCGCGACAAGTGCATTGTGCCGCACTGCCGCTGTTCACCCCCTGCTAGTGGCCCAGCCATATTGCCTTTCTTCCGGGATGAGAGAATAAACAGATTTTTTACGGTGTACACGGACAGTTCATACCAGCGAAATGTGTACAGTTTGTTTTCTACGTTCCGCTGTAATTTGGCGCGATACATTATATCTGTCCGTACGGGCTATACTCCGTAGAAATGTTCTAGCTAATTCATCCGAATCCTACAGGTATGGACTTCGGGAGCCTCGGGTATGTATCATGTATCATTGTATATATGTACTGTGCTACCTCGTTCAACGTTGCTGACAGATTCGCAAGGTTTTGCAGAAGAGAACTCGTCCCGTGGATTTACCTTGCGACAATTTCTGTCAAAGAACAGGCCGAGCCTGACCGTCACCCTTTCTGATTAGTAATTAGTAATTACCTCATGAGTCATAAGTATGGAGAGTTCCCACCTGGTCAACCTGCGCGACATGCGGCCGGACCGGCCTCCCTATCTGTTGAACAGTCCGTCCATCGCGGAGAAAATACATCTTCTAAGATGCGTTATCGTGCTACATCTTGTGTACCTGCCACGGCAGTCTAAAAGTAAACTCCAGAGTCCAAGGAGGGGAGTGCAAGAATCCAGATTCCAGCGGGGAGAACCCCATGTTGACCTACATAGCTAGTCGGAAGATGGAGGACTTCATTCACATTGCCAATTCTATCGAAACCACGACTCCAACCTCGCCCAGTTGGAACTCAAAAGTCTAAGGCTCACTGCCTTTTTCAGTCGAGGAGTCGAGGAGTCGAGGAGTCGAGGACTCGAGGCGCAACTCAGAACTAGACACGCGAAGGGGTGAGGTGGTGGTCAACCTTTTATTGGTGCATGAGACCACATCTCTTTCCTTCTCTCTCATTTCTTTGCTTGATAGCTTCCATGAAGGCAACGTGTTATTCATGTCCATCCAGACATTGCGTAATCCACACCCGGTTTTCGGGTCAATACTGTGTATCTCTGTGAGTCTGTGTATTGCTTTTCACGCCCTACAGAGTACGCGATTTTTCTGTGCGTAGATGCAAAGCTAGCTGCTAATCAGGAGCCCAACCAAGCAAACACTTTGTGCTTCAACTCGATGTTGGCGTTATTAGTTAGGTACTCCGATCTTGCCTGTGATGCCTGTACATTCGGCCCCGTGTGTGTCGTCGCTGTTTGCATCACTGAATTTCCTCATCGTTATCGCTCACAGCACTCGTGACCTTTTTGTTCATACATATATGATATATAGTGTTGGTGAGTTCATTCAGCCAGCCACTGCGTGTCAGGCTCCGTCATGGTGTCTGGCAGGTCAAAGGGACATCATACGAAATGCCTTGCACCTCTTTACACGAGAGACCGCGACGTAGGGAAGGAAGCCCTGGAATTCAGTCCTCGCCCGAGATGTCTGTAGCCGCGTTGCCAATTGCGCATTCCTGGTTTTCTGTATCGTAATCGCATATGCCACGGTCAATGGAAACTGGATACGTGTGGACATATCCTTATTGTGGAAGAATTCTGGGCGAGAGCGGAAGATCGGGACAATCTACTTGAGTCTTGAGATGCTGCTGTCTTACCTCCTCGCCATGTCGACATTGAAATGTTACTCAATGTGCGTGCTGAAGTTGAGGTCTTTCAAGAACTCCATGACGAGAGGTTCCGCGCAAGAGTAGCACTACATTTGGTGTAATGCGATGCTGATTTAACGGTGGCATACCTTATGTTATGGCGCTGTTGAGGTGGAGAAAGGATTGAGTGACACTGGGCAGATGTACTTATGTATGGGGGGCAAGTACATAGACAGTTGGAGGACGGGATGGAGGGATGCTTGCTGCAGATACAAAAAGATAGAGAGAACAACCAAAAAACAACAAATCACCCCCAATCCAAAGGGTCGACTTTCAGCGCCCAGCAGGGACATTCCCATTTCTCACCGAAGTGGGTCTTAGGTACCTACCTACCTACCTAGGTAGGTAGGTACGTGCCTTAGGTAGGTACCTAATGTACCTCTGTACCCCTCTACATTACGAGGTACCTAGGTACATACTCCGAGTAAATCTCATTTCTCTCAGCTCTGCCTCGCTCAACTTTGCCATCCACGAGGCACGCAGAGTAAAACGCTTTTGACCTTGTTCATCATGTATTGAGACCGTACATCTCACTGTGCGGCCCATTGTAGTCCGCGGTCAGATACCACCTGTCGCTACGCCGTGTACAAAGTGCGGCCCTCGCAATCTTTCCAACGTATCACATCTTTATTCTGTGCCTTTGGGCTTGAGAGTGAACCCACGATGGCCGATCTGATCAAGTCTGGCCGCCGTTGTCACGCGACCGGAAAATACAAGCGTGCATTGACATTCTTCACCAAAGTGAGTCGCGGCAGTGCGCTTTATGAAGAAGGACTTGCCTGACATTTGTTTCGTTGGTAAACAGGCCATGAGAAGTTGCCCCTGCTCTCGTGGCACCAAGCTGGACAAATGCACCTGCAGAGACTTTGAAAAGATCGCTACCCAAGATGGCTCGATCTTCAAAGAAGCAGTGGAAATCTGCCCATGCAACGTTGGCATATTGTTCAAAAAGTGCGACAACCCGCATCACATCCAGGCCTTGGATTTTCGAGCTGCTACGTACGAAGCTCTGGGTAAGCTCGACCAAGCTATAAAGGACGCCGAATGGATTCTGGAACTGGCTCCTAGACTTCCAGATGTAAGCTGTTCTGACTCCTGCGTCTTTGAGGTACGCGCCCTCACGTTGACCAGTTCTAACTTCTGACTTCTGACTTCTAGGGATACCTTTGTCTGGGGAGAATTGCACGGCAGCAAAAGAAGGATGAGTATGCCTGGAAGATCTATACGGCTGGGATTGAGGCAATGCAGGATTCTGCAGTAGACTCCTCCCCCAAATTGCAGGTGAGATTGCATCGTTTTCGGCCCAAGTTCGATCACGAGGTGGTCATCATTGGTGTCCAAGTTCTAACCAGTCAAGTCCTCAGGAACTCTATCGTACACGCGCACCCCTGCACTGGCGCTTCTCTAGACGAGATCCGTTGAGCCTGCCGAGCGAGTTGGTCTCGCAAATCTTCTTTGAACTGGGATATAAACAGCTTTTGTGCGTTGATCAGATCTCTTCTGCCCTTTTTGTACTGAGTACCGACTCGGTGGGAAATGTCCTGACTCATAACATGAATGTGACAGTCCCTGCCTGCGCGTTTGCAAGCAATGGAAACACACGCTCACGAGCCCCCAGTATTGTCATTTATGGAGAGACATTAAATTGCCTACGTACCCGAATCGGAGTCCTAGCCCCGACGAGATAAGAAGGGTGGTGCCCTTGGCAGGGCCTGGAGGTGTAAGGTGTATCGAAGTGTACGGCAAGACGCAGATTTCTGAATCAGCGTTGACGCAGCTGCTCCAATTATCGCCTGACCTGGAGATCTTTGTCGCCTGTAAGCTACCACGGGGCTGCTCTCTTCCTTCGGACGTGAATCATTGGAACCGACTCAGAACTGTCGTGATTATGGCTTACCGCGATCACTTCTACAAGAATCCAGTTGATCATCCCGGAGGATTTCCTAAAACGTTCCTTCAGAATGCTGCCAACTCTTTGGTTAGTCTCAGTTTTTTGGGAATTCCACAGCAGTGGTACAACGGGATAACAACATCAATACCTCATCTTCACAACTTGAGGACTCTGGAAATAAACCATTATGGGCCTTACTCCGGTATCCCATTTCGTATAGTCCGTCTTCCCCGCCGAAAGAGCTGCAGTGAGAAGGATTTTGTCTTTACTTTTCATTTCCTCTTCCTCCTCTATGTTTCATTTGTTCTTATGTGTGTAGAACATCAACAACGTAGGTTACGTGATGGCGAGAAACTAATCCACCGAGTCTTCACAGTTTATACTCTGCGACGCCTTTCCGAGACTCGAACAGCTTAAGATCGGCTCCGACCTACCACATCTGAGCCCGGAACTCATGGGAGTCTTACCAAATAGGTGGGAGCGTCTGTGGCCTCACTTGAAGGTTCTCAGTTTCGACACAAGTTATTTTGGAGATGAAATCGACTATCACCCGCTCGATAGTTCCGAAACAGATCGTTTAGCAGAGATGACGCGTTCGACGCTACGGTACCTGACGTGTCTCAATCGCGGCAATTCACTGGAACATATCCAATTAAAGTTTCCGAACCGGAAAGGGCGTTGTTTTTCCAGTGACGATCATGATCTGCTACCTGATTTTGACGTGACCGAGCATTCTGAGTACCGAAATCTGAAATCCTTCAACTTGAGTACGGTGTGCATGCCGCCTGACAAAGTTCGAACTCTTCTCTGCAACGCGATCAAGACGAAGAAATTAACTTCCTTTGACATTATCTTCCCTCAGGGGCCTCCCACTGCTGGCGAACGCGTTGGAGACGAGAGTATCCGCCATTTGCAAGGCTATGAATGGTTCCGGGGCACTCCCACGATTCACACGTTGGGATGCTATGATTTCCGATTCCGACTCGATGCCAAAAACGATGAGAATCTGCCCCTGCCGCAATTCCTGGCCTCGTTTCCAAACCTGCGGACGTTGAGCATTGACTCAAAGCATTATCATCCTTATAAATATAAACCTAAGTTTGCGAGTGTGGTGATTGCGATTATAAAGCGTACGCATCTCAAGACCATTTACCTACAGTGTTACGCAACTGAAAAGTTGGATCAGCAGCTGAGGCAAGTGGCACGAGACCACGACGTGGAATTGATAACGTTCATCAAAGATCGGCCACAAGAATGGCCGATCATGCTATATGAGGAGGCATAGAAAACGAATCGATGGCACATTTTTGTGACTTATTTTTCCCCTAATACTTCAAGAAGGCTGCGTCGACTCGGGGCGTTCGCCGTTGGATCATTCGTATGGTGTACTATGAACAGTGAGTATGTGGTTACGGAGTTTTGTACTGTCTTGGTTTTCGAGTTGATGTACCTAATGTAACGTGTGCTCTGTGTCTCAGTGCTCACTACCGCAGGGTACTCTGCCTACAGGCTAGGTATTACCTATGTATAGGTAGGTCAGTACCTACGTATCGTCGTATGTAGGTCTATGTATAAAACACAGTGGCCAGACGTCTGCGGCTTCTCTTTTGTGCAACACGTGCACTTCATGCGTCTCAATTCTCACTCACCTCGCCCACCAGTACAATAGTTCACGATAAAGGAAATTATGAATCGGCGAAGCGCCGAAGCAATACGTTCTTTTCAATTTCACGTTTACTCTTGCATTGAGGCCTGTAAACTGCACGCGGCCGCGATACCTGTTACTGTACCATCTCAGATCTGTCACCATGCCGTGTCCTATACGCCTGAGACTGAGTCCACAATGGCCGATCTGATCAAGTGTGGCCGTCGCTGTCACGCAACTGGAAAATACAAGCGTGCGTTGAGTCTTGACATTCTTCACCAAGGTAAGTCGTGGCAGCGCGCTCAGTGAAGAATCCTAGTCTAATTTTATTTTACCGCTTCGTTGATGAACAGGCCATCATCCATGAGAAGCTGCCCCTGCTCTAGTCACTAGTGGCACCAAGCTGGACAAATGCATCTGTAGAGACTTTGAAGTTTGAAAAGATCGCTACCCAAGGGGGCTCCATCTTCAAAGAAGCAGTGGAAATCTGCCCATGCAACGTTGGCATATTGTTCAAAAAGTGCGACAACCCGCATCACATCCAGGCCTTGGATTTTTGAGCTGCAACGTACGAAGCTCTGGGTAAGCTCGAGATGAGCCGGTCGACATCTTGACCGACGGTCACCGGCGTGCCTCCAGGGGACTGGAGGCGAGGGCTATCGGACAGCGTACTCCCAAACGCTGCGGGTGTGAACCCGGTGCGGTCCGAGAAAGTCGCCAAAGTCAAACTGATAATCGTCGTCTACCAGGAGATCCCGTGCGCCTTGCGTGACGTTTACAGGCGTGCGTAAGTCGTCGGAGTTCCCAGCTCCCTGCGGCGGCGTCGCCATCGCGAGCGGGTGGTGGAAGTTGCCCTCGATTCGAGAGAATTTCAGTGTTGCGGTGCGCGCCTCCGGTCCCGGGCACATCCTCCCCCAGGAATTCAAGCAACATTACATCATTTAAATACATGAGATTCTGGACTATGTACTGCCCTGAAGGGCGAGTCCCCTTCCCCTCTTCCCCCCCCCCTCGCGCGGCCGCCTCCAAGCCGGCCGCCAAAACGGCTACACATCAAAAGAACACCTATCACCGAAACCACTATCTGACAGTAGTAGGCCGAAGAAGCGCTGCTGGATCGCCCGTCTGGAGATGAATTTAGTAAATGTAGGTACCTAGGTACCTAGGTACCTATCTACACATGCCGCGCATCAGCGACGTGCGCTGATTGGCTTTAGCCGCCCCGCAGCCTAACGCGCGACGACGCCTGCGCAGTGCGGCCTGAGACTCCTGACTCCTGAGTCCTGACCCCCAAGTTCCAACCACGCGCTTTTTTACCCCGTACATATTCGAGTCAAGAGCCTAGGTATGTAGTAGTAATGTATCAACCAGCAAGTAACAAAACAACAGGAGCAGACTTCTTCCTGGACCTCTTGGATCACGGGCACCGCCTCCGTGGAGGGCTTTCATCATTCATGTTATGATATCCGGAACGAATCAATCCAGGGACGCCACGATGAGTGATGATGACCCAGAAGTCAGATTTTCGATCGAGAAACTCTGATGACTCGGATTGAGCTGAACGAAGCACAAAGCCGAACGCAACCCCTGTCACCCAGACCATTTCACAACATTGAACATCTTGACTCATTCATAGACCCTCTATCTATGTACAACGGGGCTTCGCAATCGGCGGTCACTTCATGCTTGGATTCGCACCCTAATAGTCTTCAGTCCGACCGGATCAAGATCAATCGGGTTGGATTACTCCTTTTGGACAAGGTTCTGCTCTGCATCTGCACAGGTCGAAGCAGCACGCATATCCACCGACATCTGACAGACTTGAAAACGCAGTTCCGCGGCGCCAGCGAAGAGGGAAGAACTACCAGAGATGTTGGAGCTGAAATACAAGGGCAACATGGCCCTATATCTCGACACGAACCAATATCGCACCGATTCCGAAGACCTTGACACTTCAGAACACTCGGAGTGGCCGCGAGGGGACTGATATATGGGACCTGCCGAGCAGCATCACAGACTTGATGCTTTCTGGGCACGACCACCACAGTCAGATAAGGACGTCCTCTTCAGCCCTTGCATTTCAGTAGTGAGATATTGCGCCGTGACGCCCTACCTAGTATTTCAGTCCCAACATCCGCCAGTAAATTTACGCCACTTTGCCTCCGTCGGTGAGACCGGCTGTTCAACACCGTGGAATCAGATGCCTAAGTGCCGGGTTGGCGGTTGCTGAGGAGGTGCTACCATGTATGTTGCTTGGCTGATTATACCAGATCCGAGCCTTCTCATAGGGCCAAGAGGAGTGACCCGACTCAATTGATCTTGATCCGCTGATCCGGTCGAATCCAAAATTGAGGCGACTGAAGACCACCGAGCGCGATATTGGGCCAGATCATTCCCGTTGTAGGTAGACTTGACTGCTTCACTACACCCCCAGCCTTGTCTCTTCGTATCTGCTCTGCGTCTTGAGAAGACCACCCGCGGCTATAGAAGGACGTCTCAGAATAAAAAAAGTTTCTAATCGGCACGAGCATACCGAGGAATGCTACACTCTGGCGCTTCCCGAATTGATGATCTTCTCTTTTTAGGAAATCTCTCCATGCATTATATAGCGACCCACTAAGCCACTACCAGCCATGCTGTCACATCTGTTAACGGCATAGGTATAGAGGCTGCATGCACGGAACCTGGGGATCATGGTGGCATCTCTATGCATCGCTGCTCTTCCGCCGACCATCAACGTGGATGCGCCTTCCAACGACCTCACCAGGCACCTCGCCTGCATGCACCTCCATGTGTGACACTCCCTCCGCTTCGTAGTTGGTGTCGCGGACGTGGTACAAAACCAAGGCACAGAGAGGAAGCGCAACTAGGGTCAGGAGCCACGATATGAGGGCTTCACCCAGATACGCAGTCCGCACGGCGTCCATGCCAAAGGACACGGCGGCACCAGCGGACTGGATGCTTTTGTAGTAGCCAGCCATACGTGCAAGCCTGAATGGGTCGTTCGTGATAGACGACATGGTGTAGTAGGCCAGGCCTTGATAGGCGGCATCGATCACATAGTCTAGAGACAGGTACATGATTCCTTAGCGGCAGAATGCAATCAACGCCCAGCACGCAGTAAAATGCAAGTACTGATACGCGAACGGATGAATTCATGAGACTTACATGCGAAAAGCAAGATGATAGGGCCAGTAGCAACACCGACTGTCCAGCCCCAAGGACGAGCTTCCCCCAAGACGAGCTGCTGGCCACGGACGAACTTGGTCTGGAAAGCCAACCCGCCGGCCCATACGAGGCACATGAGAAAGGTGACAAAGGCACAGGACCATAAAGCTCGCTTGCGTCGATGAAACGGCAAGTTGTCGGTCACAAAGCCAATCAGTATAGAACCGAGGATGGAACCAAGGCCAGTCAAAAGAGCAACCAGAGCTCGTGTGCGGCCGTTAAACAGGAAGGCGGTGATGGCGCCCTGGTAGGCGTATAAGTAGTTGGAGGAGAAAAACATGGGGAACAACGCAATCATGCGCCAATCTTTGAACATTCCAAGAAACTCCCTGAACTCTTGTACGGGGGTGAGAGACTCGGGAAGCTTCACTATAACTCCATCGCCACGAACGACCACCTCCGGAGGCAGCACTAGCCAGCTAGTGGCCAGGGAAGTCAGCATGATGATCATGAATGCGACGTACACGCCGTTGGATACACCAGACGAGTCGCTATGAAAGTCGATCCCGAGAGCAATTGCAGCGCCGAGCACGGTTCCCGTTTGGAAGATAGACCAAAATAGGGTGAACGCTCGTCCCTTGTCTTTTTCGAGCGGGTAGGACATCATAATGGCACCTTGCGCGGCCCAGAAGAGCGCTGCGGCAAGACCCAAAACGCCGCCCGCAAAAATAACGAACCACCGAGTGTCGTTGCGTTGATAGCACCAAAGTGATCCGAGATACAATGCGTATCCCGTGGTGCCGAGAGAGAGAGTGAGTCGGGATCCAAGGATATTCTGCATGAAGTACGGTAAACAAGGTGTCAACGAGGGCAGCTTGTTTCCGACCCTCCCCTGAGGTGGAAAGAGGAGTGGATTGAACGCACATTGACACTGCCGCCAAAGAAACCACCGAGGAAGAACATTGCGTATAAGACACTATTAGCGATATCGCTGAGCTGAACATCGCTCATGCCACCAGCACCTAAGTTACTGATGGCACTGAACATTCCGACGGAGCAGAATGCCACGAAGCCCACAATGGACACCTGCGTCCATGGCGAGTTGTCTGTCATCAGAGGTCAGCTGATGTGCGAATGCTCTCACATATATGGCCAGCGCGAGGCTACTCGAGAGGCCCACTCACATCGAAAGCCGGCAATTTGAAGCTGGGCGAGCTTCATCATGATCCCGATTACAGATACTAAGATGGCGGCCTTGGTTGTTGTTTGGAGCGCAACAGCAGGTGGCAGCAAACGAATCGTCCAGATCAATGAGTTGAAAGAGTGCAGACCACGTAGAACATCCGAATACGAGCTAGATGCTCTGGCGTTTAGGGAAACGGCCTGCCTGAAGCCCGAGACGGTAATTCTCTAATACATATGCCACGGATTGGATTGGACTTACGAGGCATCAGTACATCGCGCTAAGCACCCGCCAGGCACGAACCTCGGCAAGCAACGGCAGGAGCCACCAGGGTCCAGTACGGCCCACCATTGGACATGCTCGATCAAATTTCGAACTTGGCCAAACTGTCAACTCTAAATTCCCTTTTTTTTTTCCCACAACGCCCAAAACACCTCAAAACCATGC